>JALPQI010014356.1:0-36408 GCA_025490895.1 Thaumatotibia leucotreta | reverse complement strand
TTATGATTTTTTTTGAATGATAAAAATTACGCTTTCTAATTTTCACTGTTTTGTTACTATTAGATTCTATAAATTATACTGAAAAATAACTTGTAAGTTACTTCTTGCGCATATACCTACGCAATATTACCTAGTCTAATTTTCCCATAGTAGACCTACCGCCGATAGGCAACGTGATGTCACAATTTTGTTTGGGTTCTGTAAGAATTTTATAACTTTTGTCTGTATAAAATTGGACTTTCGTATTGATTGAAAGCAGGTCCCATATATATAAATGTCTGATATTTACAATACACCATATCATTGGAAACAATACGTAAAGAATGGAAAAGCCTATCTTAATCTCATTCATCTACAAGATTTTGATTTCAGCCGATTTCAAAATTGATCAATAAATTTTTCTACAAGACAGTTAAATTTGATTTTTGTTAGGGGACTTGATAGGATGTGCCATTTGGCCAATTTGTTTTGATGTATAGACAAAGCTTCCCCCTTTCTGCAGCAGGAAGCTGTCCAGATTCCGACGACGTTTAAGAATATTGACTCCAATAAAAGACAATTTAGCACTACTTACTGTGAGACATAGCTATTTCAACTTTTAAGTTACTCTAACGACCATACTCAGGTTGATTACTGACTAATTATACTGTAACATTATTTTTTATGGACTCTGACATATATAAATATTAGGTATGTTATGTACATTTGCTTTATTAACCAACATTTTGTTTGTGTTGGCGAATTTAAGGATTATAATGCCATTCATTTTACATCATATTTCACTAGGTGATAAAATTTACTTGTAGGTATTATTATTTTTAAGAATGTTATCCTACTTTCGAGACAAGACTTCCATATCGGGATGCGTTAAGCAAATGAGTTAAGGCTAGGACCCGAAGAAATAGAATTCGAATTATTATATTCGATTTACATACGATTTGTAAATATCTAGTGATTTGAACGTCTTATTAATCTTATTATCTCCCGTTGCGAAGGCATTAGAAGATGAAGTAGTCAGCGTATATAAAATTAAAGTAGGTAATGATAATCTTTAGTGTAAAATTGTTTCTAAGAGTAGCACTTCTATTCTATGTAAAAGGTTATTGATCTGAAATAGTTACATATCTACATCTTTATCTCTAACTTGACGTGCCCTGATATCTTCTAGTGATACTTGTTTCGCGAATAGATATAAAATATGTCTATTATTAAACATTGATAGAAATAATAATTTACAATTTGAAAAACCACCGAAAGTTTTCTGTAAAATTTCAAAGATCGTAATTATTTTCCTGATTCTGTTATTGTCGACTTTATTGTTTTATTGTAGGTACAAGATTACTTGAGACTATTAAGTAAATAAACTAATATCTCCAATAGGTCAGAAAAGTGCAATTAATCGAACAGTCTGCTTTTTCTTATCTTTTATTTTCCTCTTGTGCATTCACCTATGCCATTGCACGAGTATCAATTATGCTAGTCAACAAATTAATATCCAACTAACATTGTATTTCTAACAGATTTGTATTTTCACTTTTGATTTGATTTTCTCTGATTTATTGTGTGTAATTGTCTATATCGAAAGTTTATTTAGAATTATGAAGTTACGGTAGCAAACTAATTAAAACTGTTCATCTTCGTAATAAATAATCATTTGGCTTCTACTATAAATGCGGTTTACTACTTATCTCTTCCTATTTTCTCTAAGAATCTGTTACCTATCTATTATTTACATTTTAACAAGAGTTAAATCTAGAAAATGTAGATGAATATTAGCATAAGCTAAGTTTGCCAGTGCAAGTTGTATCCATTAAGAGCCCGGTATAGATTTGAAAGGGAACATCGTTAATAACGATTTGACGCACATAAATTGAAAATTTTTAAGATAATGTGAACTATTGATATAAGGTACAAAAAATATGTTTAAAAAAAGGTATCCTAAAACACGATTATACGAAACCTTGTTTTGCGAGGACGTTGATTCATGCAATAGTGCATCTAGTTCAATAATTTTCATGCCACCTAATTAATTTTATAATATTTTAATTCGATATGTAATGAAGTTTATTTATGCATTATGATTTTCATGTATTATACTTTATAAGTACCTTAATTTATCTACTAAACTTATATATACCGAACTCTTAATGCGCAAACTCTTGGTTAATTTGTAAGTACCTAGGTATGTAGGTTTACACACCATCGCAAACATAATCATCCTAAAACCTAATTGGTGAAGGAAATGGTGGAGGAGGGTGCTTAATATACCTAATGTATGTATCCTTGTTTCGTTATAGTTTTTTCTAAACCTTTATGCCTACCTACTGAATTATGTGTATGTCCTTCTTATATGTTTATATGTTTGTGATGTCATACAGAAAACGCGGAACCCCTTGTCCTGAAGATGCCCGATCGAACCCCGGCGGAACCCAAAGCCGAACACAAAGACGGAGATTATACAGTCACTCTTTAACAGTTTTATATAATTTCGGAAACGAATTTTTATATCCACATGCCAGTCCATGGCTAGCGTAGTATCAAAAACCAAAATGCTTCTAACCGAAAGTGGATATTTATCCGAATTTCAAAACTATTTCGTAACCCGAACCGCTGAAGGGAAAACTGTCTCGTGGTCTGGACTGTCAAGTGGATATTAAGATGATACCGAAACACGATAGTCATTTGTTATAAAAGTACAAGTACCTTGAAACTGAATGTATCTGCTACTTAGGTATAATGTCTGAACAGTCGCTTTCATTATTTATTTTGTTTATCTACCAGTAATATTCCGTTAATATCTCCTAGTCAAGTTTAGTTGTATGACATAGTTACCTATGAAGTAAAATAAGTTATGGAAAAGAATCTCAAACATTTTACAACAGAAAATAAGTTCAACACTTTAAACATTCCATTTTCCTAGCTGGTTAAGAGTAAAGTAAGAATATAAAAATATTGAAAGATGTTTTTGTTTGTGAAATTAAATAATTTAAGTTAATTTGTTTATGTGTAGTTCAAGCATATCATCAAAGTTTTGCAATATTGCAAGCGGTTGGCTGTATATGTAGTTATATTAGGTGCTTACCTACTTGTGATGAATATATTTGTATACGAATCATAAGGAATTGTAAATAAGTGTTGTTAATGAGATTGTACATTCAAAATGTATGTTGTAATGTTCTTGTGTGCGTTTTATTTATGTCTGCCTTTCTAGTATTGTTTTGCTTTAGCAATTCGTAAAGGTGCGTTCAGACGAAATGAGCATTCGCTATTCTAACCCCCTACTCTACTAAATTCGATCGTGATTCGTTGAACTCAACGAATCACGTTTTGTGTAACGATCGAATTCGCTATTCTATCCCCCACTCTACGAAATCCTAGAGTGGGGGATAGAATAGCGAATGCTCGTTAACGTCAAGCATCTATCTACCTATGAAGGACACTATCGAAAATGCTCGGCACAGAAGGTGTTTTCATTTAATTACTTTAATAAAAATATACGTAGAATTGTGTTTCTCTGGTAAGTGTTGCAATTTTAAGAAATACCTACTTATTCAAACTCTACGTATACAAGTAAAACAACTATAATAATTTATTTACCTAGTTAATTGCTATTTGATAAATACTTATAGTTTTAAACACATTGGTGTCATTCATAAAGGAAGAATTTGGAAATTGTGGGTTTATTCTGAACAGTATGATTTGGAGAACATTTCTTGATACTTTTCCTTTGGTAGATTCACGATTTGGAGCAGTAAAATCGACAACCAATGTGACCTTTCGAAACACTTACAAAGAAATGAATCACATAATACCCTGCTAAATTTCATATCTAAAATACTACTACCTATTGACAACTTACGTTTTCTACTGAAAGAATAAATTAATTAGCGTTGAATTATTTCTGGTGACAGTAGTTATTTTATGGGTGTATGCACTTTATGAGTTTGTCACTTTTAAGTAGGACACCCAATTAGAGTGAGATTATAAAATCTAAGTTGCAGTCAGATTTGTAACGACAATTAAGCAAAACATTTAAATAAAACTCAGTTTTGGTGTTAATTTTATAAATTATAAGCGATATCATAATAAGAAAACGCAATTCCTAAAGATATCGTAGGGGATAGTGTAATACCGCGTAACTAACAAATTCAATTAGGGCCGATTTGAGTGTCAATTGTTTAATATTTGAACTCTATCTGCTTTGGTAGTTACAGTATTAGATAGGTATTGACGATATCGTACTTAATCGTTGATACATACCTGACTGAAATTTATAAAACTAATAAAATTGGCGTACCTAAAAGTGAAAAGCCTGTAAACAACAGACAACCTATCCAGTTTCTAAATATACTCGTACCTACTTATAATACAGCGTGTGTACTTGATACGGGCGAATATTTTAGTGGCGAAATTAAGGTATTTTTTTTTCATACAAAATAATTGAACACGCAATGTATTGCATCAAATGGTAGCCACATTAATTAACTTAGACATAAGTATCTATACGTCATACGTGTGTCATGTCAGTTGGACGGTATACATTGCTGCGGGGTTGCAATTAGAAAAATCATTACACCTAATTTACAACAAAATTTAACGAACTGGTAATCTTATATTTTATGATTCGTAGGATATCCATATTATAACTGGGTTAATTATTCGCCCGCATAAAATACACACGTATATTTATGTAGCAGTCTATGGGGGTATATTTTTTTTGCGATTCAGTAAAAACTTCTCACTTTGTCGCTTCTAATAAGGGCAAGCGTAAAAAGGTACAACTCCATTCCGTCCTTATTATAAGCGACATAGTGGGACGTTTTTATAAAACGCTCACATTTGATGTGGTGTTTATATGTGTGTGCTGTCTTTATGCTTGGAAGGTAAGTTATTCATTTTGATACCATTTCGGGATGATACTATAGTACATTGTGCATCTAGGCAGGTGTAGGGGAAGGTAGCCCAAAGCGAGCATAGCGCCCAAAGAGGACACTGGATTTTATGTTGCCATTTCAAAATGGAGCGTGTTTGTAACACGTGACAGTACTCCCCGCCATACTCGCGCATCTCGTGTCATTCTTCCGGCTAATCTATGAGCACGCCGTTACGGTCTCTAACAAAAACATGTTTTTTGCGGTTTTTTGAACAATATTTCACGGTGTGAGTCATGTGTTTTCTCATTTTCGATGCTTGCAAGGCTGTCATTAATGCCTGTTACTTAATAATTAGTTATCTGGCCGTAATACCCTTGCATTCAACTCCTCGTGTCTCAACATTTGGAGGGTAGATTTTGCTTTCATTTTGTGATTGTCGAAAAAGGCAAAGCGGGCAGGGTAATGTGGGCACTGTCCGCTTTGCCCGGTGTGTTTTTTACAATGTAAATTTAGTTGAAAACTGGTATATTTATAAAACTAAGCCTCCCAGAATCCCAATGTCCCAGCAGAAACGTTGTTTTGAATGCCACGAACTTTAGAGGGCCCACCTGTCGAGGACTGAATTAAATGTAATGACTGCGACTCGTGGGCTCATGTATCTTGGACATGAGATCCAGAAATCAGGTCCGTTTATTGTAATATGTGTCAGGAAATTAAAATATATTTTAATATTAAAAAAGGTAACTAATAGATGGTTATGTCTGAATAATATTCATCGTCATCATCATATCAGCCGAAAAACGTCCACTACTGTACATAGGTCTCCCTCAAATATTGCTACAATGACCGGTTCTGCGCGGCTCGCATCCAGCGGACTCCTGCGACGTCGACTAGGTCATCAGTCCACCTTGTGGAGAGGCCAACTCACGCGCCCCTTCCGGTACGTGGCCTCTACTAGAGATCCTGTTCACCCCAACAGCCATCGGTTCTACGTGCAATGTACCCTGCCCACTGTCACTTCAGTTTAGCGATTCGGAGAGCTATATTACTTTGGTTCTGCTGCAGATGGCCTCATTTCTAATACGATCACACAGTGAGACTCATAGAATAGCCCTCTTCATTGCCCTTTGGGTGACTTCGTTTTACCCCAGCCCATGCCCGTTTTGCCCTAAGCCGATGCCCACTTTAGGCCACCCCCTAGGGCAAAGCGGGCAATCGTAGAGGTTTTTAAAATTGCGTATAATTCTTTTGTTTACCATTTTTAGATAAATTAAGCTATCCTCCATCGAAAACTATTAAATAATGTACCTTTTGGAAAAAAAAGAATAAGCTAGCTAGGATAAATACCACTTTTTTTTCAACTCTCCCTTAAGGTGCCCTCTTTGAGCCACCTTCCCCTACGGTAATACTAATGAAAGTGTTAGAATGCCTCGAGTTTGTATTCCGCTTACCGACCGTGATGCATACAATGATTTTCATCACACTTGCAGACAAAAAAAATAGTTTTAAGACAAAAATTTTATTGAATGACGTGCTAACATTTCTATAACTCCCTAGGGAATGTCACTTTTCTATAACTCCCGCGATGCAGACAAGCAATGGTGCCCTTAAAAAGCAAGTGTGATGAAAAAAAAATTGTCGCTTACGTCAGTGATGGAGTGTAGTCTGTACGGACTGTGCGGAAAGTGAAGTTATCTGGCAGCAAAGGACGCCCATCTCGTTAAGTGCCTTCACTTTTCCAACGGAGGCTAATTGCTGAAATGTTATCGCTGTCTATCATTATTAGACATAGAAGTCACGGTGGCACGAACAAAATTTTGCTAGGGACTTCCAGTGTGATGCTTCCTGCCCACGCCACAGACTCAATTTGAATCCTGATTATTGTAAACAAATGTTCAAGATATGTACATAATTTGTACGTCATTTAAAAAAAAAGTACGTTAAAGGTTTTGGAGATTTTGAACAAAATTAGTGGCGTGGGCAGAAAGTATGCTCCCTAGCCACGCCACCTAAAATAGCGCAGTAGAACTGTCGATTGTTATTTTTATAGTGTTAAATAATTGTACGAAAATTGTTCGTCCTGAATATAAGCAACCCGCCGTCCAACCGTCCGTCCGTCTGTCACCTAATAAAATATAGTTGGCTGTATGCAGGTTTTCCTTGGTCCATTGAAAGTTAGTAAGCAAATTTAAAAAGTTAAATTCAAAAATGATTCACGTTAGTAAAGTGTAAATGCTTTTCATTTTGTGGACACCTTTTATTACTTTATTATTCATATTATGTGGACTGAGGGACCACAAATATAAATTTGACGAAATTATTTAAAAGTTGTGGTTTTGTTTAAATTTTAAAATCTTCCTTGCTAATGTGTGCAAATAAAAATGCATTATTTACAAATATACGGATTTAGTCGTTGTTTTATGTGGTCTCTCACACCAGGAACCTGGGACCAAAGAAGAAAGACTGTGACACATCCTGTGAAAATTTGAACTCCTAGCTATCACCGCTCATGATACAGTCTGGTGACGGACGGACGGACGGTTGGACGGCGGGTTGCTTATATTCAGGACGAACAATTTTCGTACAATTATTTAACACTACAAAAATAACAATCGACAGTTCTACTGCGCTATTTTAGGTGGCGTGGCTAGGGAGCATACTTTCTGCCCACGCCACTAATTTTGTTCAAAATCTCCAAAACCTTTAACGTACTTTTTTTTTTAATTACGTACAAATTATGTACATATCTTGAACATTTGTTTACAATAATCAGGATTCAAATTGAGTCTGTGGCATGGGCAGAAAGCATCACACGGACTTCCACTATACTCGGCCGCCGCCGCCGCCGCTATGAAGTCAATCCTGACAGCTGCCAGTTTCATAGATTATCTGTGAACAATGTCACTTTTTGATACGTGATAATGTGTTTTTGAGTATGACAGAATTAACTTTAAGACTTCGAGATTTTATCCAAATAAGGCTTAGTTGTAAAGCATTCTCGAAAATACAGCTTGCTTGGCATGGACATTGATCAAATATGAAAACATACTTACTATGTAGTTGTTAAAATTGATTTTGATTAAGTAGTCCTAAAAAATACATAGGTAACATTTCTGGGTAGTAATCAGCAGGTTATAGTTATTTTCTATTTATCTGCTGAAAATATCAGCTAAAATTAAATGTAATTTCGAAATGCCACCGCGACTTCTGTCTGATCTTAACAACTCATCATCATCATCATTATCATCATCATCATCATCAGCCAATTGACGTCCACTGCTGGACATAGGCCTCCCCCAGAGAGTTCCACAAAGATCGGTCGTGAGCTGTCCGCATCCATTGGACACCCGCAACCTTTACCACTTCGTCCCTCCATCTTGTGGGGGGCCTTCCCGCGAGAACTTAACAACTCACTTACTCTGAATTTTGATTTTAGTTCTGCTTTATTCCTATCTAAAATAAGAGTGACAGAGGTAGCCACAGTCACCAAAAGCAATCGAGTGGTTAAGGCCTTACTAATCGACACTGTTTTCGCGGTACCTAGCCTACAAATATTAGTAGAACATGTAAAAGAGATTTAGCGAGACCTGATTCCAGATTAAGAGATTTTTTATTATAGCTCATTTCCTCCCAATTCCAGCATACTGCTCGCCTCTCCCAGACGACGTGATGTACCGGACCTCTATGAATTCGCGGAATCCGTCATCTCCCCTCGGCATCGCTGATCGCCTGGTAGCCGAAGCTATCCGAAGGTCCAGCCTGACGCACCGACCTTCCATCGTCAAGTACCCTCCGGACTTCTTTAACGGGTCCGCTGAACCCTCTTCCTCTTCCAGTGAGGAGGAAAAGACTAAAAAGAAACGACAGTCGAAGAGGGCTAGTGATTGTTGAGGTTTTCATTGAATATTGCGGCTAAAGAAAAATTCACGAAATTGAGTGAATTAAACCTTTGGGCATTATGCGCAATAAAATTTATCGGCTGTGTGTGACAATGACATTTTGATATTTGACATTTCCTGTAGTCAATATCTATCTATCGCCCCGCGTGTTATAGCCGTTCTACACAGTTGACCAATGTAGGACAATCTAAACGACACAACAACGTTGGAGCGAGATCGCTTCTTTGTCGTATAACGTCGTCCCTTAGATTGGCTTACATTGGGCCAATTTGTTTAGCCCTCCAATCATACGATGGCGCATAGCCAATATTTATTAATAATGTAGCTTCCTACTAATAAAACTATTATCAAAATGTACTATTAATTATTATACAAACATAGTTTTAAAATGCTGTATTGAATGAATTTGGTAAGAAATAACGTAAATTTTTAAGTGGCGCCATCTATTGATGAGTAGCGAGTAGATTCAGATAATATCGTCCGATACTTTCATAATCTTGTGACTAAGCGCCATCTGCTGTTGAATGTTGTTAACACATATTAGTTTAATTACGTAATCACTAATCATTACATTTGATCGAGTTATTTAAGGTTTAGCTTTGACTTCATTAATTTTACACTTGAAACAAACAAGTAATTTATAAAACGTTATTACTATCCGCCAAAATGTCATATCTCAAACATTGTCAAGGTTACCTACAAATTTGACATATTTTTAATTATTGGCGTCTGGGGCATGACTTTCCGTAGATGATAAATTGATAATAGAACGTCTTTGCGGTCAATGGGTTAATGTACTGTAAATATTAAGGATGTAAATAAAACACGAGCGTATGTCATTATTGTATATAATACCTTTCTATTCTGATAAACACTAGGTATCAGGTTAGGTAAGAATACAAATTCAAGAAGCGTTTGGAACAGCGCCCGCGCTGTGAGGCCCCTGTGTCTCATAGACAATAGAATAATACTTTTTTTATAAAGGTCCGATTACACATACGCCACGAGTCACGAAGTCGAAAACAGGCCTACTGCCGCGAAAATCGTAATTCGTAAATTTCGAGGATTTTTCTCTGTCACTCCAACGAAGGCGTCATTCGAGTGAGAGAGACAAATGCTCAAAATTTGCTGATTTTGAAGTTCGCGGTAGGGCCGCTGAGGTGAACAGCGAACTGCACTTTGTAAAGGTAATAAAATGCGCTATTCGTGATTCGTATTTACAAATATGATGTCTGACAACACGTATGCTTAAGCGCGGACTTAAATTTAAACTTAACACTTCCAATTGTGACTAAAATTTAGGCAACATTTAATGTACCTATGCACTTTATAATAAATTTTATCATTATTTTTGGCAACATCGCAGGAATACGACTATTATTAATGCAGTATTATTATTATTATTCTATCGCCTTAACAACAGTCCAAATAAATTATAATAGAAATAATATACTACTTATAAATAGATACATCTATTATTTAGAAGGCTTTAAGGTTAGGTGGTTCCAAGTGCCTTAAATTCCCTGTATTCTTAGGCAAAAATACACTAAGTTCTTTTTAGAGCACTTGCTCCACCAAACCCTATGTATGTTTCTTAGCTCTTACGTTGTATAAAATATTATAGAAATGGCGATACCAAAGCTGTATATTTAACTAGCAAATATTATAACAGTCAGATTATTGATAAGTTTTTATCACACTTCATGTTCCATTTCTTACTTAGTTACTTAGATAATACCACTTAAAATCCACCACAGAATAAATCACTATTAAAGTGGTTAACCTTCATAAAAAACAATCTTTGAGGATTTTTTAATCTGATACATAGTTGGTGCTCTCATGCCATTACTTATTTATAAAGAAATTAGCAACTTATGGAGAACGGTTTTTTATGGAGGATAATCAACTTTATACATTTAATTTATTTATCCGTGGTAAAAGGTGTATTTGTACGAAATTTCGTTCCTAATGCAAATATGCTGAGTACGTTATACATTGTTGTTATTACCAATTTTTGCCTACTATGTATGTGATAACATAAACTACTTGAAAGTAAAGAAAAAGTATGAATGCTTAAGTACAGTCGCCATCATATTACATATTAAACCTAAATTGGTATCTATAAATGTCAGAACACTCAATATTAGTCGTAATAGTAGTAGTACTATATGAGAAGAAGTGCGCCACTTCGATTTACAGGTACTATGTAGGTAATTATATATGGCAACTGTACCTAAGCAATTACATATTCTTCATGTAATACATTATGAGATATAGTCTGGCAATCGAATTCCATCAATACAAAAATAAAAATCTTTATAGAGAATTGTGTGCCTAAAATGTGCTAATCTGACACCTTTTTTTACTAACAAAATATTTTTGGCATTCTATAAATAGGTACTTAAATAACTACAATCCGTCTTAGCCTTAAAATGGTTGAATAACGAAGTAAGCAACTAAGCATAAAGTATCATAAAGACAAGTATGCATATATAAAAGTGTTTTATTTCACCGTGTTATGAAAAATCAGGGGCCACTGATTTCATGGTAATCAGACTTTAAAGTTCAGAGTGGCATTCAAAGTTACTCTTTACAATCTGGATCCCAAATTATTAATAATGATGCAGTTTTCCATCAGTGCCGTAATAAGTACTGTAAGCCGTAGAAGTGTAAGGTCTATTCATGAATGGGTCTGTTCACGAATGAATTAGTGTTAATTGTTATAGATTCTGTGAGTTTAATGCATTTTGCTTTAGACACTGAAGGGACGTATACTCGTTAGGTGAAATTGTATCACATTTTAGGTGATAACACGAACACTGGCATAAATACGTCCAAGAAACAGCTCAATGTTTTAAGCTACTATCTACTTTGTAAACAGCATGTTTTTTTTATTATACAGGTCAAGACTGCAAGAGTAACTACTGGATCATTATTTAAATAGTAAAATAATAAAGTATTATTCACGCAATTACTGGACCGTAATGCAAAATGTTCCTATTATTTACTACAAACTGAAATAATCAGCAATTAGCTACACACTAATCTATCGTTAGTTCAACTACCGACAGTATTAATACAGAATTTATTCCTACGAAATATATTTGACACACAACGCGGAGCACTTTGGACACGTCGTATTTCTAAAATGACAGTCACATTTCTGTCTATTAGAAACAACATAATCAGTACCTCGTATAAGTTAGATAAATGTCATGGTTGCGACAACAACACCGATGGAATCCATTCATGTGATAAGACTATCGTATGGTATTTTTTCAGATACAAGGCCAGTCGGGTTATTCCCACCTGTTACCACCAACTTGACACCAGTGGTAACAACTGGGAATTTTTTTCCCACCTGTTACCACTGGGAACAACTGGGAATTAAAATTCCCAACTGTTACCACTAAACTAATTGGTGGTAACTACTGGGAATTCTTTTTCCCAGTAGTTACCACTAAGTTAATATTTAGTAGTCCTATTGCAATAGGATACCTAGTAGCCATAAATTTTGTTATACAATGGTAACAATTTCCAGAGACTATAATTATTATAAAATGTTATACTACAAATAAAGACGAATTACACTGATTTTTTATTCAAAACAAAAATATTTCAATATTTCATTTTTCGTGTAAGTACCTAAAACCTTGTAGAAGTTATAATAATTTTAAAAAAGGATTGAGATTCGTAATCACTAATCAGTTAAAACAACACGATGAAAAATGAAAGTCATCCCTTCTACGAGCCGATCACCCGTCATCCCTTTTTACCTGCCCCTGTGATAATCAAGTCAGTAGTTCTTAATATTTTTGATTCAGAGTAGGTAATACGGACAACATATTTAAAAAAAAAGTTAAAAAAATATTTTCAAAATGTGTTCATTTTTAGTAAAATTCGATGGTTAATAAGATATTTTATAAATAAAGTAATATTCATAAAATTAGCTCCTTATTAATAACTGGCAAAGTATTTTGTGTATATTATATTAAAAACAAGCACATTACTAGTAAAGTACTTGGTGGTAACAACTGGGATTTATTTTTCCCAGTAGTTATCACTAAAGTGATTGGTGGTAACTACTGGGAATTATTTTTCCCAGTAGTTACCACCAAGTACTCTGGTGGTA
Source organism: Thaumatotibia leucotreta (assembly GCA_025490895.1). Taxonomy (NCBI): domain Eukaryota; kingdom Metazoa; phylum Arthropoda; class Insecta; order Lepidoptera; family Tortricidae; genus Thaumatotibia; species Thaumatotibia leucotreta. The sequence goes on along the minus strand of JALPQI010014356.1, from coordinate 23,503 downwards.
ACAGGTGGGAAAAAAATTCCCAGTTGTTACCACTGGTGTGAAGTTGGTGGTAACAGGTGGGAATAACCCGGCCAGTCAGGCTCCTAGACCCATTATAAATAGTGTATTTTTCTGCTATCCACAGAAAATACCGTCAGTATTATTTTAAACGTCACTCAATATTTCATTTCGCAAAAGTGTTTCTGTATCTAAAAAAGTACCACTCGCGATACGTCTGTACGACACGTTAAGTCGAGTCACTGATTATGAAGCTGTACTCGTATCTAGTTATAAGGATGATATGATAGCTAGTATAAAAATTAAAGCTCTTGTTATAAATTAGCTCCGCGATCTTCGATTGCATTTAATCCAATAAATACCTTGGTCTAAGAATTTTAAATTATATCCACTCACACATTGTCAAATTTACTAGGTATACAATCCATTCTTTCGATCTTATAAACAGACAGGTAACTTAGCCACTAAACGAATTCGAATAGACGAGTTTAAGCCCTTTGTAAAATTAGTTACTGTCATTAAACTATTTTTGTATTTATATAAATGGATAAAAGAATGAGGAAGACATGTGTTTGGCACTATTTCTTTCATAATCACGTTGTGTATGACATAATACATATGACAGATAGTTACACATATTCTAAAAGGCCGTGTCTATATGCGTTTACCACAATATCACATAATACTATAGAAGCTATAACACTTCAAAACTATGTCCCCAAATTAGTAACTTTAAATATCTGCGTTTGCACAAGGCATAGCTAAATTTATTCTTTATATCAAAGAAAACTGCTTGTGATGGAGCTACTTATAAAGAAAAATCTTTATCGTATTTTTCTAAACTTTATGTACACAGTAAAGAAAAAGGCGCCAGTACACATTGGATTAACGTAGATCTAAGGGATGCCGTTAAATGTAAGAGGATTAAAGCAAGATTTAGCCCCATCGCAAAGCTATGTCCCTTAGATTGGCCCATATTGGGCCAATGTGTACTCAGCCTTTAAAACCAGTCACCGTAAAAAGCCCCATCCCCTCATCCCAGGTCACGTTTTTTCGAACTCCATCATAGCTGATATTCTTTGTTAACAAACGAAAACACAATCAAAGACAAAAACACTGTTTCTTTAGTACCTCCTTTAGTATTACGCAACAAAAATTAAGTACTCAAACCAGCGCCATCTATCGAAAAGTCTCCCAAGTTCTCGCTACTGAACCGGACTCTGAGCCTAGCCCTGCGTAGGCGATCGCAGCTCTGTGGTCAGGCGTCGGCCTCCGTGACGAGGATGGGGATGGTGGGGGGCGCCGCCAGCTGGTTCGCGCTTGGCGATCTGCGGACATAGGCTGCGGATCAGTTACAACGAAGGTCTGTTAATAAACCGTGGAAATGTATCATCAATCACTATCTATCTGCTATCGTTAAGATTTAGACGGTATATAAAAAAAAGAACTAAGAGCCAGGTGCACCAACCAACTACACTTGTCAGACTGATCAACGGTGACTGACGGTTTGGTGCAACCCGCCCTTAAAGAATTTCTGTTAATTTTATTACTTTCCAATAAATATGTAGGTAAGTGATCGATAAGAATATTAATGGCATTATCACACGTCCAATTATAACATACCTACAAAAAATACCGGAATGGAAATGACAAAACAACGTACCTACATCTATTGCATAATTATAATTTTGTCTTACGTCATTAAATTTAACCTCAAATAAGCGCAGTTAAATTATATTGGAAACTTCAGTTAAAGTGAAGGTATTCATCGAGCGATCCACAAAAAAATACTAATTACGTAAAACCGCATGCTTTACCAAATTCCTTGAACTACATTCAAAAAATAGCATACCAATTAACCTCAATATGAAGCCAATTAAAAAACTTGTGGTCACAGATACCCAACATCGTTAAGAAACAATAATACTCACTTCTTTATTCTGTTCTTGTCGTCCACTTTGTTCTCGTGTCCGTGGGGATGGCCTATGCCGTTCGGCGTAAGACCATGGACTTTCTTCATACTAGCGTGACTATGGCTTCTGTGGATATGACCATCTTTTGTTTCTCCATTCTTCGTTTCATGCTCTTGGTTCTTGGGTAATTCTGGACCATTTTCAACGGTTAAGTGAGCGTGGCTTGTATTTCTAGATTTCTCATTGATGTTCTGGACGAAGTTGTTTTGGGCGAGGAGTCTGTTCTCTTTGGCTCTTGCGTCAGGGATCTTGATTTCTATAGTTTCGTCCAAAGACATGGAGTCACAAGAACTAAGGTCTAAAGTGTCATTGGAGAAGGTCTTTGGTATGGTGCCGAGTAAACGATCTGGAAATAAACAAAATGAGGACGATGAGTCAAAGTGAAGCTGTGATACGTATTAGTCAAGTAAATACTGTAGTATTTTTGTTGGCGCCAGCTATTTTTGGCCTACATTAGCCTTTTTAATTGACTGAGCAGTTATCTTCTAATGACTCATTTTAATTTAATAGATTTACCGGAAAAATCTGGTAAAGTTGCATAATAACCGTAATAAAATAGACGAGTCTCTGTACCTACTGACTTATATAATTGAATAGTTTACAAGCATAAATAGTTAAAGTGGGGAAAATGCACCTACTCTACAATACAGGAGGCTTAGCCAAGTTAACAATCGCTAACGCTTAGTAGCGTATCGTAGTCTTCCCTCTCTGTCACTCTTTCATATTAGTGCGACAAAGACAGTTAGCTGCCTTTCGTTTACGATTGACGATTAAGCGCTAGCGATTGGCAACTTGTTTAAGCACCCAGGTACAAATCAAAGTAGTTAACCTAGCACTTTTTGTGGTGCACTTAAAGCAGTCAAAAAGAACATGACGAAGGTGTCAATTTTTTACAACTTTACTCGTACTTTACAGTATTTTCACTGTTGCAATACCTCAACCTAAACCTTAGCTATAAAACGTAGTGTGCACTAGTCTAATTATACTTGCCTCTAAATGACTTCGCCTTATTCAACCCCAAGCAGTTGTTGTTCCAGTCCTTCCGCATCTCAAACGACCGTCTCCTATCCTTACCTAATTTCTGTGAAGTAGACACCGTAGCCCTCAGCTCATCCAGCTGCTTTGCCGAACACAGTGGCGTGTCCACGTCATAGGTGTTGTTGAAGCTGGTATAATCCACCTGTAAAGAACACCATATTTAGTTTGCTCAGAATATACCTCCTTGTAACTACACCATCATTAGTCTTCTGTCAATGTCAGCACCAATTTTGTGACAAATTTTAACCTGCTGGAGAAGAGCCAATATCGGAACGTGTAAACCCGATGAGAAAGTGAGGTAAACTTGTGCCAACTTTTGCTAAGGGGCCCCGGATACATAACTATGAGGTCAGTAGCTGTCTTTAAATTTTGCACAAAATGGATGAATTATAATATAATATTGTTCAATAAAATATTTTAAAGCTAAATAAACCTGATTGATTGATTAAATGAACCTGGCTGATTGGTACCTACTAGAACTAGATTATACAGACAGCTTGGCAAAAAAAATATTTTACGGCGCATATACGGAATTGTGCAAATTACCACCTGCTTTTCAAAATGTTTCTCTCTTATAGGAGGTACCGTATTGTACAGTCGGATTCAAAATTGCATGGACAGTTTATGAATAAATTAATTCATAAATCGTCCATGCAATTCTAAACGCCACTGTACCTAGTTTTCGAATTTATACAAGTCCTAGAAGAAAATTGCGTGTAGGTATTCAATTTTCTAAGTGATTAAACAACTCACAACAAACACGCGGAATGAATGCACGTGACATTGATTACCTCAAATGGTTTCAGGATAATTTGACTTATCGCACCACCATACAATGCGGCCATAACCAACGTCATTCGTCATGATTCACGATGTTTGTTATTACATTACCTTACTATGGAGCCTTCGTAGAAGGATTGTTTGTTTTACGGGTCCTTGTAACGAATAAATTACTTGTGATAAGTCACGTTTTGTAACACAGAAGTACTTATGTATGTACATGTGATAAAAATACCACCCAGGTATTGTTGGTTGAGATTGTATTTTCGGTTAAATAAAACTTTTTCATCAGCCAAAAGTGTGGTCCAAAAAAAAATAAAAAGAAAGATCCTCACAAACCAAACCACATTGTAAATTTTTGGTCTATAGCTTTGTGTTTCGGCTCAGATAAAAAATACATTACATTAGTAATTCATAATACCTAAAGCAGGTACATACTATATTCATACAATATAACAGTAAGCACTCAAATATCGTGGAATGATGCAATCCGTTCACTTTTGTACGATAAAAGAGTATTAGGTGGTAAGTATTAGGGAATTTTAACTGATATGGTAGAAAAGGGTAACTTCATTGTTTACCTCATATTCGCCAGTGTCCTTCCTGAAGGACACCATGGTCTCGAAACGGTGTCCCCACAGGATCTCCGACGGGAGGAAACTGCTCCGAGCTTGCGTGGTCATCCCCGTGGACTCGATAACACCCTCTGTAATCAATAACACAAATAAATTAACAATAAATCCATAAAAGATTGCATACTAGGTAAAGTATCAATATTTTATCTTCTAAAGGTACGTGATCCGTTTAAGGTTGACTGTCTTGTCAAACTAAATACTTAGAAACTCAAAGGAAAATTTTGTGAATTGGGACAAAACTTAATGCATAGTTGTATATCCAATTATACCTTGGTATTTGGTATGCAAATGGTTAAAAGGGTAAATCCCTGCAAATGGACATTCCTTTATTCTGTTGAAGTCAGATCAGGCATAGGTACTTATAGCATTACTTATTATTTTGGCAAGACTAATAGAGATGGCTTTTCATGAAATGCCAAATGTATCGATGTCTCTCAGTAATTTAGCTAACCTAATCATAGAATAATTTACGGCAAAGTACTTATCTTCAATAAGCATCTGGACTATCTTGCGTCATATATACGACATAAACCCATCTCCAATACGAGATTATTTTTGGCTTAAGACGATATGAGTCATTATAATTAGCTAGAAGCGACCTTCAAACACTTATAGACGAGGGAAAACATTGCCTTCTAAAAGGAAAGCGTCTTTGAAAGGTAATGAAAGAGTTATTTTGCAAGTTCACACAAAGACTGGTTTTATATCCACCAGGCCTACTACCGCGAACTTCTAAATTCGTAAATTTCGAGGATTTACCTGGTGGCAACAAAAGTGTTGGAGTAACAGGTAAATCCTCGAAATTTACGAATGATGCTTTTCATTAGAATAACAGAGACATCCTCGAAATTTGCGGATTACGAAGTTCGCGGTAGGGCCGCTGACTTACTGAAGCAATGCAAAGATTTGTTACTAAAAGAGTTTAGTAAACATTTTTACACTCTTTATTTGTGCATTACTGTTACCTATACATAGAGGCACTACAATAGTAGTTTAGAATAATATATAATATAATAGTATAGTAGTTATAGCAGGTATTATAAATAGTGTCTAAATACTTAATTAACATTCCTCTTTTTGTCTTTGTTTATCAACTGGCTAATTAAAAGAATAAGGAAGTGTGGCTATTATATCAAATATTTTAAATTATTATTATATATTTTATGTAGGTATGCTAATATATATGTAATGAAAATATATATGTACATTACACAGTTTTTATTTCAATATCAAGCTGAAATCTTTAATGAGTTTGATCTTGGGAAACTACCGATTGTAATGATGTCACACGCAGGTATTTTCGTCGTATTGTAACGTGAATTCATATAGGTATTGAATATTTACTTTATTAAGGTAAAGTTCAGGGCAAACGACCAGAACAATACAAGGAAGTGCCAACACCATCCACAGAGTTGAAATGCTATAAAAGTTATACCACTAGTACAGTTTTTATAACGTATAGACTTTGGCTGTATGGATGTGGATGTGACGCGTAATCGGCTGTATAACAATGTATTTATAGTTTGCTTTGAAGTTTATTGTCATGGTTGATGTCTATGAATCAGTGCGATCAATTTGCTAGTACAGTAGGCTATATTATGTAATGGAAAATATTGATTAGTGCCAATATCATTTTACTCACAAGGTTCCATTCTACTGTATAAATTGCAATCAATACGAGTACAACATACAAACATTGGGAATAACATAACATTCTATTTCCAATATGCTATTAGGTGCTCAAAACATGAAAGTTAATACATCCCTAGAATATTATTAACAGGTTTAAAATAAAATATTTATGAATTCTGGAATTGCCAGGCAAAACACATTTTGAGCCTTGCCTTGCTTGTCTTTTCATGTTGAAATTGGTACGGTTCTACAGGGGAGAACCCGTTTCCTTAAAAACAAGGGAAATCCTTTGTTTTCCGCTTGCCTACTGTACATACTAAACATAAAAAAAATCGGGACTTTTATAGGTGTAGGCCTATGATGGTCCCATGATTATCGTTTCTCGTCGTTGCTGTCACATTCTGATAAATATGCAAGCGCGAAAGTGACGCGTAACATGATAAACAGTTCGGTAGAAAACCATACGCTACTGAGATAAAAATATTTTATTGTCTGTTGTCAGTCAATACAAAAATATGCTGTGCTTGCGATAAATTGACTAAACCATCGACATTTTCGTGAAAAAAATCTATGTGGTTTTTATAATTGACGGAAAAATCTTCTAGGCAACTCACCTAACATGACGACGATTTCGAATCTCTCTCGAAGCATGTCAGCAGCCGAAAGGTTGTAGAGCGGCGACTTCTCGTTGATCTTGTGGACGATGGTCATTGGCCAGATGAACATGAGGCGGTCTTCCTCCCCATCAGCGCCAACCTTGAGCTCTTGCTGGTAGAAAGGCAGGACCTCGCCTTCTCTGGTGATCTGAGGGTAGTGTGAGATTTTAAACGGCTGTTCGTTTCCGTATAAAGTATAAAGAGTGATTCCGAAAACGTACTTAAATATAATAGCATTCAGGACTTTCGCGGATTTATAACTTATTTTTTGGAAATTCATAAGGTAAGGTAGGTAACAGTGTTTCACTTTCTATTCCACATGAAAATTTATAGACTTAGGGTTGATTTTTCAATCGCCAGATATACCTACTTATTCGGTAGTTAAAATTATAACTATCCTTTTCTAAAGTCATCAGTCAAAACAGGATAGAGCTAGCGTTTATCTGACAGATACTGTTAACTGGCAATTGAAAAATCATTCCTTAATATGTTTTCGGAATTTTCTCTAGTTAAGTAGGTACCTAATCAAGTAATCACTAAAAAAGCAGCAGTGGGCTAGATGCATTATTTAAGCAATGCCTTTTTTACCATTTCTAATACCCCATGAAGCATTTTGTTTATTCGGTCATGAACTATGAAGGTCCTAGTTGGTACTTTGTACATCTTAGAAGAGTATAATTTGGATCTGGATTTGATGGACTATGTGGATGGCAATTCATGCATTATACTTTCATTCCACTTTATATTCTATTGGAAAATAATTTTGTATCTAATGCCCTGTGTGCCTTGGGTAAATGAAACAGTTGGAAAATTTGGAAACAATGGAAACACTTCATATTATTCTTATGATCTCTTAATATACGTGACAATTCGGGCCCGAGTGACACGACACATGTTCCGCTTACCTAATATGCTTTGATTTAAATACATGCAAAAAATGTTAATTGTTCATAATGTTCATTCACACAAGCATCAGACTGGTTAGACAATAAACAATCAACTTTCAAACGCAGAAACACTGCAAGAATTAACCGCATGATTGTACTGCGATTCATAACTATTCATTCGTGGTAAAGCTATCCAATCGTTCGTTTGGGTCTGGCAAACAATTTTACGTCAGTTGCCGTTTGTTGTTTGCTCACATTTGTTATTGTTCGTCTTGCCACCATTTAGGTACGTATATGTGGAGAAAATAGATTAGATTGACCCGACGTCGAACAGGATGTATCAATGTTCAACATTGGGGCATTTATTGACCAAACAATAATATTTGTACTTAATCAAAGCATGAATACTAAATATAAGGCGCGTTTGGATCAGAAACAACTTTGAGCAGAACAACTATTGCAAAATCAGTAAAACGGAGTTGTGTCAAAAGTATTACATATCTTCAAAGAACCACAAAGGTATCTTGGATGAAGAGATTGGAGTCACTTGTATACTAAAGTACTACAATTATGTTATTTAAAGTGGTAGACAAATAATCAAAGTTTTATATTTAGATGATACGAAGGCTGGCTCCCGTAACCACTTGAATTGTTTGGATTGTTGCGAGTCATATATCAAAATTGTTTGATTAGTTCCAGAGCCCGTCGGTATTACCGACAAAAACAACGCAAATTGTTGTTCTACGTATTAAAATGTCATTAGTTTCAGACTCCACGATTGGTTTAAAGTGTTCCTTTAACCCGAAGTGAATGGACTGCACAATCATGATAATTTTTAAAGCGCAGGTGCGTGATTCCCAAAAAGTTTGTGTAAAGAAATAATCAGACATAATTGTAATGGTAGGTATATGTATATTGACACTACATCATGTCATGTACTACTGTACCTAAAATATAACTTAAATTTAGCATGAAAATTTATGTCCTGAATCGAAAGTGTCAACGATAATGACTAATGAGTAACTATTTGGAAATCGATCATAAAGCAGTAAGGTAATCGTATCAGTACTTGACCTTAGTGCCCAGTGGATGTCACCAATCAGTCACTTTTACGTTATAAAATTTAACTGAAGTTACCAAGTCAGCAACTAGTACGTTTACCTTAGTATAAAAAAGCTTATTGTTAACTTGTTAAAGCAAAATAATAAGCGAGCATGCATCATGCGACAATCAGATCTGTAGATGGGTCTAACAAACACAAATAAATAAATAAAGTTAAGGTTACAACGCGCAAATTAGACATCAAATGCACATTTACAGTTGCGTTAACTTAATACTTATGTAGATACCTTCTTCCGAATAATCTGAGCACGGACGTGCGCTTCGAGTATATGCGACTTGCGTATGTCACCCACTCGGAATAGGAGGCAGAATTCGCCGTCTCTCAAACAAATGACCGCGTTCCTCGAGAACAGGAGCGTGGTGTTACGCTTTTTGGCTCGAGCCAGCTTCGCGAATATTAGACCCACCTAAAGATGAGAAAATTAAATCAGACTTTGCAATCGAAAACTGTTCAAGTCGAAATTTGAATACTCAAATGACGACCGTCCGTTAAGGAGTGGAGACAGTGCGAAGATGCTTCTAAGCGTGCGAACTGAAATCCCCAATCACTAACCAGTCTCCGTTTTTGTTGAAATAATATACCTTGCGGCGGATTATCTGGGCTCTTATATGGGCTTCGACAATATGTGATTTCCTCATGTCGCCCACTCGGAACATCAGGCAGAGCTGCCCGTCCCGCAAGCAAATGACGGCGTTTCGGGAGTAAAGTAGGGTCTGGGCTCGCTTTTTGGGTCTAGAGAGCTTTGCGAACACGATTCCCACCTAGAATTAGAACAACCTTGCCGTCACTGTCTCGTCGCTCAGCGGCGAGGGTCATGGTTCTCAAATTTGCATTTTTCAATGACTGTTGCACTGAAATTAGTCTCTAGCTACCTTGAATATACTTTTACATATTTCTAGAAAATATAGAAATAGCTACTCTAATTACTAAATCGTTAAACTGTATTAACGACTTTAGTTTCACGTGGTCCCTATAAATCGGTAATAATTTTTAAGAGATTGTCTGCATCACTTGATACGTTAGCAAAACTGGCAAAGTTCCAAGTTTATTTTAAATTATCAAATTGGCTTTAAATCAGGTAGATTTCTAAATACCTACACACTACGCAACTAACGCTAACGCTGACGGACACTAATTTGCTTCAGAACGTGATATTTAACATCACATATCCAAAGATTTGTTCATCTTCAAAGACCATTCATACTTGGCAAAGAATGTCTAGCACTGAAGATTATTCTTGCTCAAACATTTTGGCAGATACAATAGTTGTAAAACAAATAAATAAAAAAGAATCGTAGTAAAATCAAATGAAATTACCATAAATGCTTGAATGAAGACTCCAACGATACTCTGCAGACACATGACAAATATAGCCTCTGGGCATTCCTCATTCGTGGTCCTGGATCCATAGCCAATAGTGTGTTGCGTTTCGACGGAAAACAGAAAGCAGCCCGTGAAGGTGTTGACATTGTTGAGGCACGGGATGACGGGGGCGGTGTTGTTGGTGGGGGGGTTTAAGTCGCCGTGCGTGAAGATGATGAGCCACCAGATGAGCGCGAAGAGCAGCCAGGAGAGGATAAAGGAGAGCGCGAACACGAGCAGCGTCCAGCGCCACTGCGCATCCACGAGGGTCGTGAAGATATCCTGGAGGTACCGGCGCCTGCGCTTGGCCACGTTCCATTGGACGACGTTGCAGTCGCCATGTTTGAAGATGACGCGCTTTCTCACGCGCCTCGCTGCATAACGGGCTTGGCGATATCTGCAAAGCATACATGATTTCTATTACCTATTTGTTTAGCTTACAAAAATCTAATTAGAAAGCGAGTGTGGGAACCCCGTACAAACAATCCGTCACATGGTGCTAGAATGCCCCGACACCAAATTCAGTGATAATTTAGAAGAGCTCAAGACCCTGACCGGGAAAGCCGTGGATTACTTTAAGAACTCTAGCTTTAAATTTTAATTTAATGTAATTGTACATATATATCTTGCAGTGACATACATGTAATGCCATACGATAAATAATAAATGTCAATTAACCGTTTTACGTCATTTCAAATGAAGTCCGAGGTTCACTTGGAAGTAATCGGTCAGGAGAAAAGTCATAACAACTACATACAACAATGCAAATGGATTTCGGAAAGGGTCTAATTAAACCGGTCATTGGCTTCAGTCAAATAAATATTCATAAATTTCAATAAATCATTTTATAGCAAACAAGGAGTCGTATTTCAGACTTCGGACTGATTGATTAATAAACATTTGCGCACAATCCATTAATCATTATCGAAACAACGGAATACGCTTTGATTGTACGAGTACCTGACCTCTGATTCAGCTGACCTGGGCTGTAATCGGACGGATGCTGTGCAGTTAAACCAGTTAATCAGGCCACGTGGATGCAAAATGTGTATTAATGGGAATATAAGTGACGTTTATTTATAATAGTTGATTACAAAATCTATCAATAAACCTTTACAATACATATTAGGTTCGTGTCATGTCCTGTACTGTTTTTGTCCTATCTATCGACATCGTCTGCTACAATATATGGCATTGGGTGGATACTTTTGTTGCACAAGGCAATACCTAAACTAGGGGTCGTTGGTTACGTTACCCCTCTCAACCGAGAATTATGCATGTATTTTAGAAATGCAATAAAAGATTATCATAAAACTTGCCAAGTAACCAATTTTTGCAAACGTTTTAGGTACTGTAACAAAGGGTTTAGTTCAGCCGATCCTTTATATTGTCCAGTACTTATTCATTTGATAAAATTGACAGATGATTAATTTACTTTTAGGAGTCGTCAGTGAACTAAGTTGAGGACCAGTTTCGTATTATGAGAATAGGAAATCATCCAAATTAATTTGTAACGGTCATGCTTGAGAAAGCTATAAAAACTCTCATCCCTTATCCATTTCCGCTAGATGCAACATTCTCAAAATAGATAGAGATTATTAAATAATGTGACAGTTTTTCTTTTTTTAATTATACAAAAAATACGGATTCTGTAGGGCGTTACATTACGTACACGTTGTAATTCGATGTTACATTACAAACGCACGACCGTTTTTCGCACTACCAGAGGCCCGTTTCTCGAAAGCTTGTAACTTGTAATACAAGTGGAAGTCACATTTTGCCACTATTAATTAGAGAACGACTTCCGCTTGTATTACAAGTTACAAGCGTTCGAGAAATAGGCCTCTGATGTGATTTTACCAGTCGTACTCCTTGACGTTGACATTTTTTTTTTTAGGTAATTGACAAAAAAAATGTAATTATGTAATTGTTTCACAATAGGAACGTACTAGGTTGTAGTAGATACAGAATATTATAATACTTAAACATATGATAAGAGCATTCGATTGATCTATAGAGAGTTACCGAAACTTTCGGTGATCCGGTTAAAAGCATAACGGTAGAACGGTACATACCTTATTTGATAAAAAAATAGCTGATAATCTTTTTTTTCCCAAACCAATCAAAATTTTCTGCAACTTTACACTAATCAGAATCCAAATACCTACTGACTCAAACTACTTATTTTTATATAAGTTTATTACTCCCTACGTAATCGTTGCAACATCAAAACATTCCAACGTAATATTTACTCGTACATATTGGTTTGTATCAATATTTCTGGAATAAACCTACGATAGTTAATTAATTATATCTACTACTGTGGCGCGATAAGTATATAATTTATGCAGCAATACGTCCCACTTTACACGAAATGTGGTTTATTGAGGGAGGTACTTTAGATTAGTTTATCTCGTTCAATTTAACTTAGCCCTAACCCATATACGCTGAGTGCCTATATTTCAACATTATCAGCACAAAAGCTTTCGAGATAAGCATGCTTTCTGCAAACACGCACAAAGGTTTTTTATTTTCTGACATATCTGTATTATCATTATCTATTGAATTAAATAATATAAAGCCCCGAATTTTGGACCAGATTATGATCTTAAAGTACTTATGCTTCTACAAAATGAGGGACGTACACTGCGACTGTCATCTCTCTTTATGTGGCAGGTCGTCTTTCTCAAAGGAACAGATCATAACTGCGGAGGTACCTTGCAGACAACCCAATGGACATTTGATATAGTATATGTACCTATGTAATTGTGTATACTTAAATCTTGCCAGTAACAGATGCAGGAAGGTGTAATGTTGTAATATTTTACAGTTACACTTTATCAATACTTGCATATTATATCTACATTAGTAACAAAATGTACTAAGTATCTAACATTTTTTTTCTACGGTTACCGCGAGGATTACTCAGTCGTCCGCAGACCACGAACCCTTTAAAGTGTTCGAAACGTCGGAATTAAGTTAAAGTTAATTAATATACGCGAGTTTATCCGTTATCATAGTTTTATTTCATTGTTTTTCTGTAAAATATCTAAATTGGCTCTAGTCCTGCAATTTCAAGGCAAAGCTTTGGTATATTTACTTGAGTATGTCACATTGCGAATACTTCGCGGTTAGTCGATACCAGCGGACAGTCCGGTTCTACGTTTGTTTACATTCCACAGTTACATTCCATAAATCTGCTAGGAATAAGCGGTGTGCAATACTCGAAATATTTGTACGTTTCTGCGACTGAATTATTGATCTTGATTTCTTGACGGTTTCATGGTTATGATCATCATAGCGAGGGATATAACAATTTCCAGTTCATTTATTTATGCCTCTCTATTATTTTAAAATGCATTATACATTTAATTTAAAGTAGGTAATTAATTTTGATTTGATTTATGATATTTATGGCCAGTAAGCGAAATTGTGGAAACTAAAACACTTCATATATTTATTAATAAAATATTTACACCTGTGCAAAAATATTGCCTGGGGAACACATTATGTTTCATTTACCCAATTAGACTTTAGATAAAATTATTATAATTATATTTTTGCACTCTGCCTACAACTCCTGAGGACTCACATGAGTGTTGCTGTCTTTAAAAAACAGGAGGTCTACATAATTGTGTCGCCGCCAAAAATAACAAGCAGTACGATAGATTTCCCTCCCGTCGTGGCTCGTGGACACTGCAAGTTTTTAGAGCCCTACCCCCTTAATCATAAACGTTTGTTAACTTAACAAGCCGCTAATAATTGTTTGTCCTTTTCGCTCTTGTGGACACATTGTTAAGACCGAAAGGGACAAACAATTATTAGCGGCTTGTTAAGTTAACAAACTTTTATGAATAAGGGGGTTAGTCGATTCTCAGCAGCAGATGATTTATGACGGTCCCGTTTCATCAATTTATCGTGCTATGTGTCACTTTCGCACTTGCATACTTTTTGATTAGAAAACGTGACAAACGATTAGACGCAGTGATAAACCATTACATCACTCACATTATTCCTAGCCCTTAAGTAATTACCTATGAGTATGTATAGATTGTATAGTTAGCTTGTCATATTTCCTATATTATTTATATACCTGCCTTTTTCTGATGTGTCGCATGATTACAAATCTCAATCGATCTGGTCCTGGATATATCCAAATGAAAATAACATATAGTAATAACATAATATATATTACATAAAATTAATAACTATCGCTGATTCAGACTTCGGATTATGCTTCGATGTTATTAAAAACTTTACTTTTAAAATACATATTATGATTTTGAAATTTATCTGCATTCTGCACTACGGATGAACGAATTAAATAAATAAATATAAAGTAATTAAATAATTTTGACCGTCGTTTTTTTAAGTGAATATAAAAAATATAAATACTTAAATCATTTTCATTCAAATGTATAGAAACTATTTAAAGATATACAGGTGCTATAAGAAGTCTAGTGGGAATGCGCCAAACTCAACATCAATCATCATAAGATATGACAATGAGGTTAAAATAACGCACAGGTATACACTAAAGTGCAAAAAATAAATACCACATGGACGCAAATGAAAGTGAGGATGGAAAAGAAACAGATACAATTGATGATGATTTCATAGACTTTGACCAAGGACGTAAGGACATATCGTAGAGTGTTTCTGACTTGTTTATTTTAGATTTTCATGGTTAAATTGCTTATACATTACCAATCAGGGATATTATGGTAATGCCTGTAGTTCTAGGTTAATGTCTTTAGTTCACATTTTCCGATACAATACCACCATCTTCAGACATAAGAATCATCAGTCTGCAGATGTTATAATACCGATTATCGACTTCGTAAACTATCAGTTAACATAACATACAATTGTAATCTCTTTAACTTGCAATCACTATCTGTAATAGTTTATTAACTGGTGTGTTTTAAGTAACTCATTGCATAATCGTTCAATCTATACTTAAATTATTATGAGTAAAACCACGTAAATTAAAGGAAAACCGCAAAACTTGTTGAAAGTATCTATGGCGTGTCAGAAACCTTCGCGCTGCCTTATTTTTTACGTAGGTTATATAATTCTGGGTTACTAAATATATATTCTAGGTACTTATACCTTGTGAATGTTGTTTTATATATACCTATTATATCTACAAGATTGTCGATCACCTTGAGACAAAACTTCATGAATTTTATTACTCTTTACATAATTTTTAGTAGTTTCTTGGCTCGATATTCAAAACGATTTTCCAAATGTACATTAGTTGGGAGATGTCATTCGATTCTTAGAACCATTATTAACGTTTTAGTATAAATAAACTGTTGCCAAATATTTCAGACAGACGAAACTGTCACATATGCTGTTTGTTTATTATTACTAGAGGTTAGTTAATAAGTTCAAAGTTATGTCAGGTTAAAGATATGTAAAGAACTACTTAGATACTATCACTATACGGATAGTGAAATTACAGTTGCTTATGTTGTTAATAAAAATGTTTACATTAACTCACTTGTTTAATTCCTCTCTCCAAGCAGATTCCGATGAGTTAACAGGTTTTCCGGTCATAAACATAGACACTTGACTTATACATCTTTTTAGTCCAGACATTCTTTCTTCCATCTTAAAACTCACTTTCTTTTTATTTAACGGCGTGATTTACTCTTGAAAAGTCCCAAACACTCTTTAAAAAGCAGTCTTTATAAATACTGAATTATATTAAGCTATTTTATCACATTCGGTAGCGAAACCAGCGCTTTGTAATGTCGTATTAACCTAAATAAACGTTTTATCACACGGGTAAATATCAGTGGTAAATATGACTCCAACGATCGCACTAACAGACCGTCTCCACTCTGTCTTTCAACAGAACATTTATTAGGGATTCACTGAACACTTCCTTGATATCGAACAACAACGCCACGAATTTTCGCACCATTGTCCCCCGGGGGATGCTTTGAGACACTGTCATCAAGAAATGGCGACGCAGAAAACTCGTCTGTGGAAAACGTGCAGTGGCCTTTCCACTCGCACCGATTGTGAGGGAATTAGTCCAATACTGAGCGGATGTTTAATGAAACAGATGCGAAGACGTTTCCAAACAAACACTACAGGCGTCCCGTGCCTGTGCCAACCGGCGGCGCGGCGACGCGTCGCGACGTCGCCCGCTCTATTTTTCGAGTAAGATATCTACTCTTCCACTAATCCCGATTATTCCATCTCGTTTTTACTATTCAGCATAAATATTTAGATCTCCGCTTCGAGTGGAAGAAAATATTTATCTCCAACGAATTTACGAGTACAGATGAATAAAAACGATAAGTGATTACAGATTAACATGGAATGTCTTAATGCTGTATTAGCGTGGGCCATTTTGCACGCGTAGTACTACGTGCTTATTAAAATAGCTACGGAAATGTTGCTTCGGATAAGAATGTGCTGGCGTCATCGAGATTATACATTCGCTACGCATAGGCTTTCAGAAAATTGACCAGTTCGATGGCGATTTGTTCAGACGTTTCAGTGCGTAGGGAGGAACGATTCTTGGATGACGCAGTAGCTGTTGTCAGAGGTAAGCATGCGTGTAAATTTGATATAGTAGCCACGTGAGACAAAACGTGCTGTTCGTGGTTGACTGTCTGTGGATCTTGCGGTGCAATGGAACATCAAGACACGTGATACTTTTACAAAGCTGACTTCAAAGATATCTTGGAATAAAAATGAAAAATTCTCACCTTATTTATTGTCATCGTGATGTGTCGGTTCTATAGAATAAGGCACTGGTCTCACCGCGAGCTACTAAGCTATGAACTATCGGTTATAAACACGAACAAAAGATACGCACTCCCTTGTAAATAAAAGAGACACGGCTATACTCGCCCAGCTATCAGCTATCACCGCCGGGCGAGTATCGCCGTGTCTCTTTTATTTACACAGGAGTGCGTATCTTTTGTTCGTGCTTATAGCCGATAGTTCATAGCTTAGTAGCTCGCAGTGAGACTAGTGCCTTACTGCCAAAAACTGACAAGCCATGGACAAGCCAAACCTAAATTTAAGACATCATCGTCAGGGGCTGATCAATGTTGTACAAACTGTTGAGGACATGCGGAGACTTAGTTATCTATTACAGAGACGGAGTTATCTATTACAGAACAATTGACCAATAAAAACTTAACAATAATGTTTTGAAACATTCTACTAGAAAAACAAATGACGCTCCACGATCGTTGACCGCTGAAAAATGGACCAATAGAAGTTGGTCGCCCAATAGTGTAAATAAAACCATTTTAATGGAATCACAGCGACGTTCATTTGTTCGACCTTGGACGTGGAACGTTGATCAGACAGTCACCCCCAGAATTGGACAATGACATGAAACAGGTGCCGCCTTGGAACTAACTTCAGCGTTTGGCACTAAATGCCGAACCGTCTTGGCGTTTCGAAATGTTTACATTTTTGTCAAGTTTAATATAGGTAGATCACATGAGAAACCCTCGTTTTTAATTATTTATTTAAATAGCATGGGTCCCATCCTTGGGGCTACTTTACTACGAGGTACCTATGACGCGTTGAAACACAAATTCAAAATAAGTCAGTTGCGTATGCTGTACCTACAAATCTATCAGAATTATTCAATAACCATTAGTATATTATAAAAAAAAATTTACCTGCCTCATAATGTTCCTGTAGGCTTATGATGGTACCGTGTTTAATCGTTTGTCATTGTTGCCGTCAGGTTTTTACAAGTATGTAAGTGCGAAAGTGATGCTTTTCTCGATAAATAGATAAAACGGGACCATCATAAGCCACCTGCTGTCGCTTGCTAAATCCTCATCAATGGGAATCGAGATACTTAGCGATATGAGTATTTTTAGTATATATTTTATTTTCTAAAGCTTCTTTTATTAGTGTAGATAATTTTAATTGCCAAAAATATTGAAGGAGTTACTAAAACTAGCTTCATGAATTCGACCTTCAAGTAACAAAACTTCAGCATTTACAGATTGGCTGAATCCAGTTATAACAATACTTGTTGGGCTTTGGGCTATACATAATAACTAATTGTAGACTTTAGTAGTAGGTACTATAGTAAGTATGTATATACTAACAACTATTGGAGCATTAAGGTGTTGCCAAAACTAAACGTCACGAGTTCTAAGTCCACGAAGATACTCTCAGTTTCTTTTTTAATTACTCGTAACATCCGTAGCTGCTTTTCATCGTTTTCTAGCTGTTTTGGCTTCCGTTGGATATACAACCAAAATTGAATTTCATTAATTTGCAAGATCTCTGAGACATACTTACACGTGCAGAAATTACCGGATAAGGAATAAGTAAATAATAAAGTCTTAAAAGGATTTCTTGTATGTACGAGTAAAGCTATTTGTAAAGCGTACCTATTTCAGTTTCATATTAAGACGTTCGAGGTAGGATTAGAGGGAAATAGGGTCGAATTTATCTGGTATGCAATCTTTGATAAAGCCTCCTGCTAGCTTAGCCTATACGAGTATTGTATTAATGTTGGGGATATTCCCCAATTAATAGAACGTATGCAGAAGTGTCCCCGTCTAACACTATCCCAAAAAGCAATTCATTAAAGTGAATTAAAGTTGGGGTCAACTCGGTCAAAGCATCTTAATTATTATTATTTATTACTTATTAGTAACGATGAAGAATTTATACAAGATACATTCTTTATTATTAAATCTCCTCAGGTATTTATTATACCAGGAAGTCTGTCGAAACTATTGTGAGCTGCAGATGACTGATGACGCAATTAGATTTCCAGATTATAAATCAGAATATTGATATAATTTTGCCAGTTATTCTCATCCCACATTAACAAACCGCACACTATGAAATAGATACCAAACGCTGTTGCCAACTCGAAGTGACACGTGGGTTTGAAATAGCCGTTCGTAATCTTGAGATCGTCTTTCCGGCGCGTGCGTGCGGTGTGAAGTTTCTTGCACGTGAAGTTGGTTTATTCAGGGATAAGGTCACCGCTACTCCCCGGTAGATGGCATTGTCAGCTGTAATCAGCGATCCTGTAATAGGTGCACTTAGCAACAATATGAAAATGTTGGGATTGGATATCCGCTGAATTGCTTTAGCTTTATATACCTAAACGTTTTCCAAATCGTTTAGCCTTGGATAGGATTTCTGGACTACTAGATTATGTAGGTTGCATTCAAAACAATTAATAAAAAAACTGGTGTAGCGGTCCGAAAGATACTAGGTCCAACAAATTCATATTGTTGGCAGTGCAACGGAGTGGCGTGGCCAGCGCATTCGGCATATTTGCGCCAGGAACGTGTCCCCCTCGGATTTTAAAAACCGTACCGCAAACATTGAACATTTTCGATTTTCTTGTTAGCGCACTTTTTTTTTGGGGGGAAATTCTTGTCAGCGCCCTAGACTTGGAGTCGGAGCTGAAAGAAAAAGGTTTTGTATGATGCTTGTAGTAAATTGTATCTTGTACTCGTACACATTTGGCTGACTATTGCAGATTTGATGAAACTTGCTCTGGTACTGATTTTGATTCGTTCATTGAGACCCTGCTTTAGTTTTACATGAGTAGTTTATTTATTTTTACTTGCAAGATAACGAGTGTCCCTGTAAAATAAGATTAAGGAATGCTGAAAACGGCTAAATCGCTATTTCCAACAAGGAAAACGTTGGTAAAAAATTACAAGGTTTCCTGTACCTACTTTATATGTGTGCAAGTTTGACCGGTTACGAAAGTCATTAGTCAATCGATGAGTGAGCATCTAAAAATACGAGCAAGCAAACGATAATATAAGAATTAGAAAAAAAACAAAGATATTGGACCAAGCTCTAAAGTTCGTTCGGTTCAACGTAACCTAAGGGGGTTAGATGACTCACTATAATCAATCTAAAAAGCAGGTATTGGCAAAAAATGAGCACGTTAGTAACGGCTAGTCTCGTCTTATATACAACATCAATTTATCTAGTGTACAGTCAACAGCTGTTATTGTGATGAAATCGTCATGATTATGAGTTAATCACATCATCATTTTACAAGTTTCACAGTTCAGCTAGCGATTAATTTGTATAACTATAGGTGTTACCTACATTTATTCAAAATCTAAAATCATGCAGCGCAAATAATTTGAGGATTTCATACAATGGACTGACTCTTATTCTTTTTTTACCACAAATTCCAATTAAATAGTCCCTCGTCTCGGTTTTTTATTATTTTGAGCGGGCTTTGTGAGATTTACTTTTATTATTTATAAGGACGGTTACTGGCATATATGTGTAAAAACTACACTTCAGTAATACAAAGTAATTAATTGGAATTATTTACTTAATTAGGTACAGTTGTTGTTTGTGGGTTTATCAGTTTTTGTTTAAGCAATTAATATAATGGTCGTTTTGATAGCGTCTGAACCGCATTTATACCCCCGCATTAAATGTTAAACTGCTGTTCAAAATCATAAACTGAACTAGATAATAATATATAATATATAGAAAAAAATACCAATTTATCGTACCACTGTAGGATCCGCAGGGAAGTTTTGGTGCGAAAGAATTTCGCCGCGAGATTGTCTTCCCGTCTTTTACTAGCTATATTTATAAAAGAAGGACGGATAGTTTATCCCTGAGCGACATAATTATCGCACTAATCAAGTTTAGTGTTAAGTCTACAGATCCT
The DNA here is from genome assembly GCA_025490895.1 of Thaumatotibia leucotreta. Lineage (NCBI taxonomy): Eukaryota > Metazoa > Arthropoda > Insecta > Lepidoptera > Tortricidae > Thaumatotibia > Thaumatotibia leucotreta. The sequence continues at coordinate 2,748 of JALPQI010014356.1, read as the reverse complement.
ACAGTGGTACGACAAAGTGCATTGTCGGTTGCATGACAATGGAATGGAGTGTTTGTCTGTCAACTTTTTACAGTATTATGTGTCAGTGTATCTAATAATTGCACTAATTATATATACCTACCTACTGTTCTAACCATAGCTTGTAATAGCTCACTCGTGACCGTGACTCAACGTTACATAACAATTAGTAAGTTACTATTCGTATCGTATGTTAGTGTCTCATTGTTGTCTATATCGCGCCCATCTCGTAAGGAATCCGTCGTTCGTATCCTTGATCTTACCTTTGATTTATTAACAACGATAATAACTTCACATGCAAGTTCTTTGTTGGTGTATCTTTTTCATATTTTTTACTTGATCTTTGGCCGGACTTTTATAATTTATACACCATCTTGTCAGTAGAAAAAGATAGCAAAAAAATGTAGGCGCGATGGTTGGCTGTCCAGAGGAATGAATTTCGCGTCGTTTCTTGCTGTCAACGGTTTCTTGCCAGACTAAGGGTCTGTTTCACCATTTCCGGATAAAATCTGACAGATAAATGTTAGCTGTTCTTTTGTTTCAGATGCTTAATGGACAGAAATAATTTTATCTGACTGATATATTTATTCAGGGAGTATGAAACAGGCCGTAAATAATAATCCTCCACCCCTGGCGACTATACATGTGTATCTGCCAGGTTCCGTCAGATACACATGAGTTTCTGGCTCTCGTGATAAATACAAGGGCGCACAGCACGTCTAGGGGCAGCTCAGGAACATAATAAAGGGTCCTTAAAAGAGATCACATTGGCACAGGTCAAATTGATCAGTATATGCAATATCTTATAAGGCTAGGCGCCTTCGCCTTTTTTTTTACAGTTTACAATACTTAAAAAAAGACAAATCAAACTACTTCATAAAAATTATTTGAATTGATCCCTAAAAAGTTGTTTAGTACAACCACGAAAGTACGTACTATGTGCATCATTAACTAACACCTTTGCTGTGGCAATTAGCTTAACTAGTAATTAACCATACTTTGTAAAGGGTCGAAAGACCCCCTACCGCAGTGAACGTATCATTATATGACATCTCGCATGCGAAATATATTAACTAGAGGCAAAATTTTAAAGTGTAAAGAAAGTTTTTTTGTACACATCGAGCACTCTGATCGCGATTAAAAATATCTCGTATCTCACACCACCACACGGAATTGAAATGTGATTATTATACGCATCCGTAACATAGTTACTACATTTTTCTTTCGGTTGATAATACAAGATACGAGTTTTATTCCAAGTAGTGACGACATGTCTGCAAATGTCGTCACTGGCAAAATTCCTCTTGCTAAAACCTACGAAGATGAAAGCCATTAAACATGTATGGAACGCTGATTCGCAAGTCCTTTTAAGCCATGTGGCGCCAGAATTTTTGTGATAAGTCGTCACGAACGTTTTTCTGATTTACAGCACTCATTTCTCAATAACGATCATTTTCCAACATGATTCATGCGTTTTCATCTAAATGACTAAGTCTGACGCGAATTTCTTTTGATCCTGATAATGGATATTTTATGCCGTTTTATTATACAGTAAACTTGGCAGCTGCTACAGCGTTCCTAGACTTCCTGCAGCAGTGTTCCTTCGATTATTATTGCAGTTAAATCGTACTGTAGTTGAGAATTTGTGTCTTATCTATATTACTGTGAGTTTACTGCTTTACAACTGTAGTTTCTACCCCTATAAAAATGTTCCACACCTAAACACAATATATCATCTCTGTGGCAATTATTAGATTTATTTCTTTTATGTTATTAACATTTTCTCTACTGCTAAGTTCACTATTTGGTACCATTCACTCCCCTAAAATTCTATAAAAGAAATCCTGAATATTCTTAATGTTCAGATATTGGTGACGATGGTACGATCTTGTTTCGTTTTGGTTCTCCAGGAATACGATGTTTATCCAGGATGTCTTCGGTAAATATGAGATTTTTGACATATAGATATGAAAAAGAATCTATATTTTTCTCATAAAATCTCTTCTCTTTTAAATAAATACCTATATCACTACGAGTATTATGGACATTATGGTATTTAAGTACATATTGACGATTGACATCTAACACGTAGCATCAATGCTGTGCGATGTTGTCTGTGGCAATACTACCGAATACCTATCGATGAACACTAAAATGTCGCTTGCGTGTTTAGTTTGGAATTATTTATCACGAATGTTAATGACTCCTTTTTCAATCTTGGGTTTCCGAGAAAAATATGCTGGTTTGTTAACGTATTTCACGTCATTTACTTCTTTTCATAATTTTACCCTATTTTATTGGTATTGGACAATGTTGCTAAAAGATTCCTTATTTGTTCAGATGGTATTACGTGGTTGTGTCGTATTGTATTACGTCATAAATTTGAATTTTGCTTATAAACAAGAAAAAAAGGGACGGGGGGAATAAATTTGGTGAGGTAATATCGATTTCTATAGTTTTTTGTTTAAGCAGAGGTCACCGACGTATTGACAACAGAACTCATTGATAATTATAGTCGTTTGTTTTATTTTAAATAAGCCTTGAAATAAATAAATGTGGTTATAATAATCACGCGAGTTTAAAATAAGACCTACTGCATGAGACATAATGTTAACCATCATGTAAATAAACCAATAGTTTTTATTTACATTTAGGTATGTACAGCTGTCGTGATATTACCTACTTAAAAAGAAAAGTAGGTACATATATGTGCTACATGTAAAGACAAAA
>JALPQI010014355.1:0-30221 GCA_025490895.1 Thaumatotibia leucotreta | reverse complement strand
GTTAGTCTTTAAAATATGAATGATAATCGCGAAAGTTTAAATCAATATACCTACCTATGTAACTAGTGAGTCCCAAAACCTCACAGAAAATGGAAATACAATAGTTTTTTGGCCACCCTGTATACTCTGAAGGGCCAGGGCCACGGACGCATTTCTGACAAATGTGACCCCACTGATGTCGCATATAGGTATTATGTGATGTGACCATGGGTGACATAATAAGCAAAATTGAGGGTAAATTGTTAGTTGTCGGATTAGAAGATTAAAATTAAAAAAATAATCTGAACAGAGAGGTCTAGCTGTGTGTTGTGATAGGAACACAGAAAATAGTAACCTAGTGTTTGGTCCGTTGATCGTTAGTTATTTTAACAAGAATATTTCAATTTACCTACAGCATTTTTCCATAAAACTGCCAAGTTTACCGGAATTAAGCACCATATTATTATATGTCCGTTAATACCCTGGTAAAGACGAATAATTAATTACTTACACAATCTTTGTATATATGAGATAGCTTCATTAACCTCAATGAAATGGCTTTTTAAGGCAAAAAAACATCATGTTATTTGAGGGTAGCAAGTTAATCACTAGTTAACACAGCTAAGAATACATCATCAGTTTTATAAGATAGACCACGGTTGGTCGCCCCTGTAACATCAATAATTCGTGACACCGACATTGCCATGGGAAATGGGACAACACACTTGCTCGTTCCATACTCGCTGGGTGACGTGATGACGTGGCCCAAACGTAACTCGCCTTAAGAAATACAGTTAAGACACTGTATTTCTTGTGTGCTTACTAGTGTTTCCCAGTTTAGCTTTGAAGACAAAACTGCCGCTGGGTAAGATCGAAATACTTTAAGCATTCTGACTTCTTGACAAGATTGTCCTATCCTATGAAATATGTAGACTACCCCATCTTTACTTAACTTTACCTTTCTGAAGCGTCTCCTTACTTAGCAAGCCGAGAAGTCTTGTTTGTCCTTTACATCAATATAAGACCGAAAAACTAAAAAAAGGAAACTATATTTAAATTGGCTTACTTAAGTTAGGCATCTCCTAACTTAAGTAAGCCAATTTAATAAGGAGGAGGATTTATGAATAAGGAGGTAAAAAGGTATAATCTGATAATCAAGAAGTCTGTCGATGGCTACATCATTTTCTTTGATTAGGGGCTATTTAAAGTTAACCCTCTAAAGCCTCTCCATTTTCCGCCTACCTACTACAGTACTCCATTCATACCCGCGAGACGGGACAGCTGCAAGATATTTTTGAACTCAAGAAACTGAAATCCCCCTGGAGCTATTAACTACCCAATACGAAGTAGATAGGTACGATTGCACATGCAGAGGACCATTTACTGCGATATGTAAGAGCGTCCATGCAGAGTGTGCATCGAGTGTCATGGTTCCTCAATCCTCATTGTCAAGTGTTTTGTTACGCCAAAGGGCCTAAATGCCACGAAACTCTTAAACTTCCAGACATGCACAAAATTTACGAGTTTTGAAGACCTCCCCCATTCCCCTCCCTCCCCAACTCTCCGGCGGGTGTCGTAAGAGTCGACTAAAGTATTATTGAAGTATCACTGACCATTTTTTGATAAAAGATTGCGTGGCGATTATGGGCACTTACCTCCTAATGCGTCTATAGCGATAGTTAATAGAAGCCTACGTCCGGCTAACATGGAATGATGGAATTCAGCACTCGTCGGGGACAGTTTCAGCGGTCATTTTATCGCATTAAAAACGACATAACTATAATATTCTCCTATTGTTGAACTGAACTGAATATACAAAAGATACTCCTCCTGGAGTATGTGTGGCTGCTCCCGCGTTTCCGCTACTGCAGCTGTGGCCGGGTCGCATCCCACGAAGGTCGGACGGTCGTTGCAGCGTCATTTGGGCACGGTGTTGAGAGGCTGTGCTATTGTTGTATTTCTTTTTTTTATAGACACAATAAACGGCACATAGAGCTGTACGAAGACACCGAAATGAAGACGCAGCAAGTAGGCGTGGACTTCTGGGCGATGGGCAAGTCGATGTTCACGTACGCCGCTCTAACGGCGCTGTGCTGGATAATGCTGCGGCTGTTCAGCGCCGTGTTCACGCTGCCTCGGCGCATGCGGCAGCAGCAGCAGACCATACAGGAGTCCTTGCAGGAGTTACAGGCTAGTACCTATAGTCCATTTCAAATACGAAGGCCCGATGCCACTCCAAAGTTTTGTCGTAGTACATTTTTTAGACAGAGAGTCTCTAGTAGATTTTTTTTTCTCTCTCTTGATAATGTCAGACGATTCGAAAGTGCTTATTAATAAGCTTACTTGAATAAAGAATAGTTTGACTTTGACTTTGTCATTTAATTGGTCCTCTACAAATTGGCACGTGTCGTACACCGATGTATACAAAAAATATCACGTCACAAAAGGGTCTGGCCAGGTATCTTTTGTAGTCATGATCCTATTGTTGACGCCTAATGACTTTGTCAAGTGGATTCGAGCCTTCGTATTTGAAATGGACTTTGCTCTTGTGTTATTTCTACGAGTCTATGCTCGCGCACAGTAATCGCAATCTTTCATATTATTATTTGCCTCCACTGTTTCATCTCAGTTGACGCCTGGGGGTGTTGATCCAGGGGCAGAGAGAGTTGCCTAGATCTTGAAGAGCCCGTAGGTATTTTTATCTAAGCGATATATGTTAGTGGGAGGAGGTAAGAATTGTTGTTAGATTGTCAGTCCTGTGGTGGGAACTGGGAAGGGAGTAATTGTTATGATGTATTTGGTCAATCTGTCTGTAGCATTAGGTAATGACTAATGACCTATGAAATTGCAATGAATTTTGTGTATATTTTTTTGATGTCAAAATAAACCAAATTTTAACAGTAGGTAATATTAGAAACTTCTAAGGTGTGTTTTTATATCTCTATTTCATAAAACAAGGTACTATCAAACTAACATATGAACCGGCAGCAATACTTATATTAGCAAGAGTTACAAACTGTGCAAAACTATTTTAATAGTTTGACCTCAGAAAGAAGTCCCAGTACCTACACCAACATGAAAACTATGAAATACTCACTCGTATTATTACAAAACCTACCTCATCACATCATCACCTATCTCAGTCCACTGCTGGACGTAGACCTCTTCTATTAACTATGCGTATAGACGCATTAGGAGGTAAATGCCTCTAATCGCCACGCTAGGCAAGCGGATTGTCGATCGCAGTAATGTGTCCACTATGATGACGCTGCTCCCCATCATCAACGGTCAGTGACACTTCAATCCCTTAGTCGGCTTTTACGACACACCCACGACGCTCCCACACGGCACCGAAATCTATCTACCTACATACAGTAAATGGCCATAAGTAATGCACATCGGTTCTTGGGAAAGAGACTCGGCTTCATAGAGTATTTTCCCTCTTTAACTTATTGACATTTATGCAATATTATTTGTATCTTTCCCAATAACCGATGTGCATTACTTATGGTCGTTTACTGTATCAAATAACCGACTTAAACCCTCATTCGTTGACATTACAGAGACGTTTCCCGGACCTGAACATAACAGAAGAGGACCTCATAAACGCCGAGAAAGAACTCGACGAGTTAGTAAAAGAGCATGATGAGACAACAGAAAAAGAAAGAAAGGAAAAAGAGGAAAAGGCAATTGAAGAAAAGGAAAAACCAGGCGAAGATACTCCGACAAATAAAATCGAAGATAAAAAAACTATTTAATACCAAAATTGTACCTAATATAGTTTTTACAATTATTTATTGTACAAATGAGCAATACTCAGAAAGTGTGTATATTTGTATCACGTCTTCGATAAAAGATGGATAGCTAATGATACTGAGCAAGATCGATCACATTTACCAAAAATATATTTTCCTACATATTTTTAGAAAAAAAATACGCGTTTCATAAAATAATTTTTGGGAAATTTGGTAAACCTTGCTCAGCATCATTAACTCTCTACCAGCATACCAGTACCTCGGGCTTTGGTCGCGGGTACTCCTTGATCAGGATCCTCTAAATAGATCGAAACATGTCGAGCAATTATCGACTTAATTACGTGAGTAACCTGTTTGATAAATATTTAAATATACCAATACCTATTGATCAATATAGAAGACATGATCCAAGTGTACAAACTTTTTGAGAAAGGCTCAAATAGCACATATTTTTCTATTATCATTAGGCACAGTATTAAATTTTCATAGATAGTCATAAATTCGTTTATTTTTAGCACCTTTAAACTCACTGTTGCACCAAACGACGGGCTTCGTATGAAGAAATACGTCTCTTACGTCAATCCGTTCAGATAGTTTAGTGGAAATGGAAAATCAATAAGTACGAACGAACAATCAGCGCCCCTTCTGAGAATCCTAAAGTAGGTAAACATCAAGTGCGTTCAGTTAAATTTTAATGCAGCTATTTGGCGCCAGATGGCGTTATTATAAATATTGCGAAAGCTCTGACAGAACCGGCCGGGAGGCGTGGTGGCTCCCCGAGAGCTTTCACCCTAAGTTAATATTATTGATCGGTCCATTCAGAGCATCTGTACAAAATTGTTTTTTAGATTGTAAACGTCATGTTATTGTTTAGCGCGTAGCCGAGTGCCTAGATAAATACGTCCTCGATGTGTGATAGATAGTTGTTATCGGCCCGCTACTTGTGCGGCTTGACTAAACAATGTTAATCAGTACTTTGTCGTGTGCCAGGCGCTTCGTTTGCTCAATGAACGTGTGATAATAGACGGTATAATTGTTTAAGCCTGCTTGGCTAGTGTTTAGCATGACGCGGTCCAGCTACCGACCCTTGGTGCCCCGGTCTTCGAACAACTCCCTGGACAATCGCGAGACCGGGTGAGTTCTAAATTTAAATTTCGAACATGTGACTGGCCACGAAAACTTGTTTGTTTATAATGCATAATTAAATGGCCAGTAACACTGGAAGGTATTATTTAAAGACCGGTTTGAAATTTAAATAAAAAAGGTATAGATCCAGTTCATTAAAACTCGCTCCTTTGTTTTAAATGATATTTCGACGAAAGTAACCGCATCATATATGATCATCATAGGTTTAGATTAAATGGTAATTACGTAGCTACGTTCTTACTAAATAAATCTAAATTCTAGGTAAATACTTCGCATTTATTGCTAGTTGCGTGCATTGTACTTTTCGGTCAAGGTTCCAACATTTCAAGTTCAATGCATAGGTACTAAGGATATTATTACGAGTACCTCAATGCAAAAGTTACAATACTTAGTTATTTCTTCAAAAGTTACAATCAGGGGGGCTACCATGATAATTATTTTACTTAAATACGATTCTAACATGCGTTTTTAACAATTATTGTATGGAACTGACATATCGCGATTCAGATTACATTCTAAACTGAATTGCTATCTGAATTAGTATGTCATATGAGCCCTCCAGATAAATCGGAGGGGGCACGGTGCTCAAAAATATCTGAACATGCACCAGGCACGGATCCAGGGGGGGGGGGGGTCGGCAATGGGGGCACCTGCTCCCCCTGACACTGGACTTATGTATACCTAGGTGCTGTATTAGTATAAAATAAATTTATTTTCCAAGTGGGCTTGTAACTCGAAATTAAAATTTATTGTCACCCTACTAATGGTTTAGTCTGAAAAGTTTAATACCTCTTTTCAAACTATCAGCCATAGAAACTTAAAACATAAATGAGCAATAACCACTCACATGCTTTAATTTTTGCGATAGACTCTATTCCTATGTAAAATAAGAGCGATGCATGGCTGATAGTTTGAAAAGAGGTATTAAACTTTTCAGACTAAACCATTAGTAGGGTGACAATAAATTTTAATTAAAGTTTAATTTCAACATAAAAATTTGTTATGCTAAAAAAAAAACTTGGTTCCACTTAAGTACTACATAAACGTGACCGCCATCTATTACTGAATTAGAAAAATGGGTTCCTGTTCACCGATTAAATTCCACCGTGTATAAAATACTATCATATCAGAGGGCAGTGCCCCCCCCCCCCCCCCAAGGATCCGCGCCTGGGTGCTTAGCCAAGATGCCAATCGCTAGCGCTTAGTCGTCAATCGTAGCTAACTGTCTTTGTCGCACTAATATGAAAGAGTGACAGAGAGGGAAAACTACGATACGCTACTAAGCGCTAGCGCTTGGCAACTTGGCTAAGCATGCAGACATGCACTCTATCGCCATGACAATAGAGGCCTGCAGCCTTAGCCAAGATGCCATTCAATCGTATACGATAAGCGATAACTAATGATGTACGAGAGATTCGAACGAAAGGTCACGTGACCATTTCCATACATTATTATAGTCACGTGACATATCGCTTATCGTATACGATTGCAGAATGGCATCGTGGCTATGCCTGCTGCTCAGATGTTTATGAGCACCCTGTCTGTACGGTCGGCTCTAATAATATGTATACGATTTTGGTGGAAATGTATACATATTATTAGACGTGACTGTACCTAATATGTTTGGAATTCCCATTGTTGCGAAAACAACTTTATTTATTTTATATTTTATCTTTGAAACCATATGCAATATGAATGCGGAATAAAAGTAAGTAAGTACCTACTTATAATATAGGTACCTACATATAATACATAGTTCAAGAAACCTGTATTTTATGCATTACACGATGATCTCACGTTAGTCTACTCGCGACTCAAGGAACAAGAATATATATTAATCATAATGTTGCACATATTTATAGTAGTAATTGTTGTCACAGTGATTCTACAAACTTTTCACATCTGTAAACTTTAGCTTCTGCGTTTCGCTTACACCAAAACGGAGACGCATAATAGTACATTTCCTAAATAGTGCGGGAAAACAAAAACAATTTTTGCACGTGTAAGGGACGATTTTTTTCATAACAAGTGCGTCAAAAAGAGAAATTACCGCGCACGAAGCGTGCGGAAAGTTCGTTTTTTCGCACTAGTTAGGAAAAAACATAAAAAGTTGGTAGTAGTAATATTTACGACTGAGAGAAACTCGCGATAATGGGCAAGGATATTTTTACCTCGTATTTATAAAAACTACACAAGCTGAAAAGTTACATGGACCACACCCTCATAAAATTTTGAAATATAGCAAATAGTAGTAGTTTAAAAAAAAACTCTTTTATACATAGACAAAAAAATAAACAAATAACAATCGGGAACTTAACTCCTTAGTTCTCGCTGTTTTTTAAAAGTTTGATTCACTCTTTATAATTTCCGGAACTCTGTGGAATATTAACAGTCACATATATTTAGTGATAATAAAAGGAAAAAACAGAATAATTTTGAGTCAGATCTTGATTACTAATCCAGTTTCTATCTTTGTGTATAATTCGCATTGCATGGCTCACATTCATCAGGGAAACATTCGACTTGTTGTACTTACGCTAAAATATATTAACAGAAATGTATTAAATAGTTACATATTTATGTATTACAATAAGAATCTCACATACGAGACAATTGTTTCTGCGCCTTATTTCAATCTCATAAAAAATGCACTAGGTATTATCAAACCGGAATCAGAAAGGGATTCGAAAGTTCTATTGACACAACATTTACCAAGAAAAGAGTTGTAGGTATATAGATGTAGTCAGTGATTGATTAATCTATTTTCTCTAAGTCTCTGCACTTAAACTGCGAATATATGCATATAACTATGAATATATCCTAGATTGACTTATACACTATTGTGTCAACTGTACTTTCAAATCCCATTCTAATCGCGGTTTTATAATACTTAATGCAATTAATATCAAGGAGGTACGTAGTCGAGTCACGTGTCGAACGGTATTTATATTTTCGATCTCTTAGTAGGTATATATAGATATAATATATCAGATATTATTATAAAAACCAAACCCTCAAAGATTAGATTAACAGATATTGCATTTTGATGATATGATCCTGAAAGTAAGTAAATATATAAAAAATAAATATGATAAGATTTGATTATATTCTTTGATGTTGTATTATACGTAATTCATTTATAACCAGCCATTACAAAATCCACACTATAACATTTTAAAACTATGCCTAAAAAATTAACCTTAAACTAAAACTACAAAGCACTGCTCACACCTTGTCCAAAAGTGCCAAATATGCTTCCGGCATTGCCGCGCTGGATGGCAAGCGATATTTTGTTGTACGAGGTAGGAACCGGATCGGGGATCACCACCTCTGTCACGCAAACGCCGCTCCAAGTCTCTAACGAGCCCTTTTGCCTCGACTTTGTTGTATTATTAATTTATTAAAATATTAGTACTTAGAGAATATTATTTTGACCCCGTTCACCCCGTATTTGCGGCCTGACTCGAAACAAGAGTACTTATTTAACCTTGTAAAAGTTTAAACGCCGGACAAGAAACTTTGATAGCTTCAAAAATCGGAACCAACTAGATTTCCTCAGGGTACACGTATTTCGTTACGGCTTTGTGTTGTATTACGTTACGATACGTTTCCCAGTTGGAGTGCTGCCAACACGTTTTTCCTCTAAAGACTAATACCTACACATTCAGAGAGCAGTGGTGGAACGAGACATTTTCTTCCTCATTGCTGACAGAATTCGCCATCTGTAATTTTTTTCTCAGTAAGTATGATTAGGTCTGTTTTAAGGTTTTAGGCTGCGGCTCCATTGAGGCGGAGAGGAGCGGAGATGTGCAAAATTGACCAATCACATTATTCAAATTCAAAATTCGGAACACTGTGATGCGGTCTCATTGGCCAATTTTGCACATCTCCGCTCCTCTCCGCCTCAATGGAGCCGCAGCCTAAAGAAGCCGATTTAGAGGATGTGCGTTATAGTCATTAAAAAAAAATTAATAAGGGCTCCAAAACCCATAGTTACCAATGATTTTGCTTGTTTTTATTCAATGATAATATACTCAATAATTAACTTTGAATGTTATATATAATGCTGTATAATTGTATATTACAGTTTTATCATCATCAGATTTGCATATTTTGAAGAATTGCGCATCCCTATGCATATCGCGGGCGGAAGGAAGTATCGTTTAATTCCATGATAGCATATTAGTATTCCAAAGCCAAGTTCAGGAAATGGATGCTGACAGCCATTTTGCAGATGGTACAGGAAAAACCAACCATATATTTTATTTGGTAGTAAAACATACATTTAGTAGACGCGATTCCTGTTACTTTACGAGTAGTTCGGTTCTTTGAATTGTTTGTAAACATGGCTCGTCGGTTATATTTTAGGTATGTCTAGGGAGCGTACGAGTAGGTAGAACATACTTATGATGAATTGATTCATCTTAAAATAAATATGATGCACTCATGTACTAAGCGACGATATATATAAAATATAGAAACATATTCTTAAATACATAGAAAACAACCATGACCAAGAAACAGTATATTTTCTGCCCTCCGGCCGGCAAACAGCATATTGCCGGCCACTGTGCTAAACTAAGTTGCCGCCTACCGGCTCCGTTGAGCAGAAAAAATTTATACTCAATTTGGCCGTTAAATGGGAAAGCCTAGGATCACATGTTTGTCGGCCTCGGCTTCACCTCTGCCTACAATTACACGTCATCCGAGACATTTCCCACTTAAACGGCCTTGGCATGTAATCTACTATTGTGTTAAGCCTACGTATAAATACCCTCGCCAGGATTCGAACCCGATACCAGGTCGGTATGTGTGGTCTCTACCAACTAGGCTGAAGCGCACCTTAGGACTGTAAATACATTATTTATTTCGTCCGTCAAAGTTTCAATAAGTACACACTTGCGGTCAATTAATACGGGATGGTTTTTTTCATAGAAAATACTAAAAGAAGCGTCAAGTGATTATAAAATAATGTTAGTTTTTAGGTTTGTTTTCATATTTTTTAGGTTTTTTTCACCGAAAAAAGGAAAACGTGTACTCTTAGGTTAGAAAGTTGTTTACTACATAAGACAACTAAGGATGAATGGACTTTACGAAATTCGATCGTTACCACTCGTTACACAAAACGTGATTCGTAGATTTCGTAAAGTGGGGGATAAAATAGCGAATGCTCGTTTGGTCTGAATGCACCTTAATAGGCATCTAGCGAAGCGGTAGATGTCGCTTCCGCACGGCTGAACTTATTGGTGGAAGTGGAAATAACTGATATATAGATGGGGGGGGGGGGGGTAGCTTGTTAGGTACTCAGTGAGCGTGAGTGACAGACTAGCTGAGTTTGCTCACTTTATCTTGCAAGGGAATAGGATTATTAGTTGATTTCTCTGTAACAATAAGCTGATATTATTGCTGAGATGAGTTTTGGAACAGATCGGTTTTTTGTTTTATTAAATACCTAATTATATATACTCGTATACTGGCCGCATTTCCGCGCTGGACTGCTATGCTGAGTCTGTGCGAAATACTGGCCAGCCCTCTGGTCACCCGACAGCTCTATGTAAGGCGCTTGGAAAAGTCCTTATGGAGGCGACGCCCACTACCCCAAAGGTTCAACCCGAAACGCCGCAAAGATGTAGCTGCTACCGAGGGCTGCATTTTTGCGACGCTTGAGGTCTTCAGCCAAAGATGCCGCCGCACCAGCACTAACTCTGGTGCTTGGAATATGGGACGGCGCCAGGGTATCTACACATGTAGCATCCCAGACAACGGGCCGACCCATACTCCAAGGCAACAACGTCATCCCATCGGCGTCTTCCCGTCGGCCCTTTTGCCGTCGTCCCTAACCAGTCCGTTGGGCTCAAGGACTGCTGGTACCTTGGCAGTGACAAGGGCCCTTCGGGTGACGTCGTTAATGCTGGCATAATATTTATAAATAAATGTCATGAGGCAATCTTGCTGCTGAACTTGAGACTGCTGAACATAGGCCTCCCGCAAAGATTGCCACAATGACCGGTCCTGTGCCACCCGCATCCAGCGGACTCCTGCGACCTTCACCAGGTCACCAGTCCACCTTGTGGGGGGCCTACCCACGCTGCGCCTTCCGGTACGTGGCTGCCACCCGAGATAGGTACACATACATAAAAACAATAGAACCACAAACTAAATAATCTCTGATAGAACTAACCAAAATTATATCTAAAATTGGCTCTTGTGGCATTGTACCGAGGATGCTGGCGGCATTTCCTCGCTGTATCGCACGACAGCCACTACCAAGGAACAAAATAATAATTGTGATAAATAAATACATAAATAATGCCCTCGTCGGGATTCGAACCCGGAACCTCCAGCTTCGTAGGCAGGGTCACTACTATCTATGGAGGCTGACAAATGTGATTTTCAAAAGGGATTAAGACAGTTGGCATATTAGGCACTGGTCTCACTGCGAGCTACTAAGCTATGAACTATCGGAGCGCGTATCTTTTGTTCGTGTTCATAGCTTAGTAGCTCGCGGTGAGACCAGTGCTTTATGGTTCCGTTTCCCACACACTAATACTAAGTTTAGGTAAACAGAGCAATTCACACGTGATTACGACATTGTATGCAAACGAGATAAGACTATTCAAATTAGATTTGCGACACCTTCACCAATTGCGTTTTGATAACTTATCATTATCATTTTTGAACATATTCTGTGATTCTAGAGTGGCCTAAGTGGTTTTAATTGGTTGAGTGTACCGTGTACCTACCCATTAGGGTGTCCCATATTTTACGAATTTTAGAAATTAATAACGCATATCATCGGTTTCTTTTACCTCAAAGCACTCTGAAAATAAATTTCAGTTTATTTTTATTCCTGACTTTCATGCCATTTTCCTATATAATGTATGAAAACGTCGATTTTTTTGTATGGCATTAACTTATACTACTGCCTTTTAAACATTTTTTCATAAAATTAACTTGATGAGAACAGAAAAACAATACATTATTATTAACTTACTGTCTGTCCAATTTTTTTAATAGTAATATGTATAGGAATTTCAGATGAAAGTCGGCACGGGTTACTGTTACAGGAATGTGCTGAATTTTTTTATCAGAGTGTTTTGGGGTTAAATCATATATCTTAATTGTTGGTTACATGTAAATAATACAGGTATTAGAGAAAGGTTGATCATTGTAACCTGCTAATTAGGCGTACAAAGTAAAGAAATAAAGGCGTACAAAATAGGGGGTATGCGTTATTAATTTCTAAAATTCGTAAAACATGGGACACTCTACTACCCGTCGATCTAAAATGCTGCTTTACGGCTAAACGCATACTTCATGCACGTATTCGACTTACTGCAAACTTGTTAATGTTGACCCACATTTAGTTATCGATGCTACAAACTTGGCAAAGCTTTAACATTGGCTTTGGTCCACTGGCACTACACTAAATAACATGATACTTATGTATAATATTACCTATCCTACAGTTTAGTATAAATAAGTAACTAGTAGGAGTCGTGTTTTTCGTGTCGATGACAGCAATTTGACGCCACGCTTCGCAGGATTTGGAATATTTATATTATTATTTTGAATCTTTAGGTACTTATTAATTAATTGTCAATCGTTAAATATAACATCGGTATAGATAGGTACTAGTTAGTCCACACAAGTATCTAAAACTCATACATACTTATATGTGGTCTGGGTTGCAAGTCTTTCTTCCGCGTTCTGGCACACTATTATCATACGTAAAGTTTCCTAGTACTTAGATATCTAGTTTCCTAGTACTTGATCACGGAAGTCCTTTCTAAACGCGCCTGGGCATTTTCACTTTTAGGGACACCCAATAGCGTTACATAAACCTTGATTTCAGTCAGGTTCGTAACGACAATTAAGTACGATATCTGTAAGGCCCTGGTTTTTCTGGCCGGCGCGACGCGTGTCCGCCGCCGACGACATTCGAATGTTTTGTTCGCGAATGTTTGAGGGTGGTTTCTCTGACACGTCGTCGGTTACCCGCCGCCGGCGACGTTTCAGAGAAATCACCCTCAAACATTCGCGATTCGCGAACAAGACATTCGAACGTCGTCGGGGGCGGACACGCGTCGGTCGCCGGTCGCGCCGGCCAGAAAAACCAGGACTTAAAAATATAAGCTTGATCAGCGTTTTTTATAATATGATATCTCTTACTTCTACTTTTTAATAATAGTGCTTAGAGGTCATTACGAACGTGACACGATTTATAACCATTAAAAAAAGTGTCGCAAAAAAATTACCAAATTAAATTTCTCGTCCTTGTAATTTAATTACCATATTACAGGAACATCATAAATCCCTAGGGCCTACAATTATAAACCTACAATTAGTTAGATTTCTCGGTACACGGGAGACGGGCCTAATGACTTCGATATGCTAATTTGGAAAGGCTTTAGTACTCTATTAATGTAAATTACTGGCTTACCTAATAAGGCTGTTTAAAATAGCGGTGTTTTTGCGAAGGTTTGAGGACGGAGAATGGAGATGTTGAACAGAACCTTGCAAAAAAGCGTTAGGCTAGGTGCCACTTTAAAATAAATCGGTTAAAATGTAATTTACCATATAATTACAAATATAATATTACTCACGGCACTGCAATACGAATAAAACAATATTAGAAAAACACAGAATAGTAAAGCAACCATATGTTTGGATTAATATTGTGTTAAAATTCAATTTCCATTGTTTATTCATGGTAAACACATAATTATTTACATGTAGGTACATTCTAAAATAAAATAAGTGTCGGGTTTACCACGAAATAGTTCCTCAGCATAAATCATATTTATTTTCTAACAGTACAAAATTCCAAATATTTTAGATATGATAAACATTTTTTAATAATACAATATCTAAAGCCTAGGCATAACGCCTGTTACACGACCATTAGTGATCACTGATCGTTTTACGATAAACGTCCTATTTTGTCGATATGGAGTTATGAGTAGTTCCAGATCACTCGCTATCTTTAGGTGTAAGGTATATGTCTCTAAGTGCTATAGTTATTTTTTTTAATTCTTCAAAGATGCAGAAGTTCAAAAGCAACTACCCATTGAGAAAACGTTGCTTAAAGTTTGGGACGGCAAAAAACACACTTACACAGGCACAAATATGATATTGATTATTTCTTTAGGTAATCGACAAAGTGAGATGCTTGGCACTAAACTTTGAGGCCTTAAAAAAGTAAACATTTATGCTTAAATTAAACATTTATGCGTCGAAATCAAAATTAATCATAAGTTTATAACAGTATGCTCCATAGGTTTTACTGGAAAGTCGATTTTCGGTAGGTTTTGCCATATTTTACTAAACTGCCCTTAACTCCGTAACTAGAATCGACAAAGTGGGACGTTTTACTAAACTCAAACACATTTAATAAAATATGTCTTTCAGATAAATGATAGCTGTCCTTTCAGATAAATGCCTGGGGAAAAGGACCCGTGCAACCATGGATTAAAATGGTGCAACTATCATTGTACGAACAAAGTAAATATTACTCACGTACCTAATCATAAAAGTCTGAAGACCATGTCTATATAGGTATAGTCAAGCCATGGTAAGGTTGGTTAGTTTTCGTACATTCAGGTGTAGGTATGCTCAGATATTTCCGACTCGAGTTGATCTAGGTAGTAATGTTTCACACGTCATACACTTTAATATCGAGACTCTGGCTCAGTGGGTTTTCCATTTCCCGCTACATTAGGGCGATACCAACTGGGGCGGAAGTCACTTCATGGGCGAGTTCATAATTCCTCTCGATTTTTTGTTTATTCGTTGGAACCGTGTCAGTGCGCGAATTTAATTGGGAACGATTTCGTACCTACCTGGGATCGGAACCGGTTTTTTTAGAAAAACCTTGATATAGCTCAACATTTTAAAATGTTTTACTCTGAACATATTGCGAAAACACAAATCAAATTATTTATTAACTAAATATTTTGATTTGTACTTTTAATTTTTCTCCAATTCTAATTTTTCGCCGTAGTCACACTACTTAATACTATATAAATTATAAATATTAGATGTCATATACCAAAGAAAAACGACCAAGATCACCTATGTCCGAGGTGGGGATCGAACCCACGTACTCAGCTTTCGCAGCTGATGATTTACTCTCTTTATGTAGTATTTTATGTAATTATTAACATCATATTTTTCAATTACTCCATTAACAAAAAAATTATAAACCGAAGAACGAAAAAGAACGGAATTCGAACCGATCTTTTGTACGGAGAAAAAACCGGTATCCGATCCCTGCGTACTACTACAACAAAGACATCGTTTTTTTATTATTTTTTGAACGAATTTTATTTTTTATACTCGTAACACGGTACTTCTACTATCGTATTCGTATTTGAAAGCTCGTAGCATAATTTTAGAAATTATGTACAATTTATTATTTGTATTTATTTAGTAAATACAATAAGTATATGGGGTGATTTTTTATTCATCGTTCAGAGGGTTAATTCTGAGGTCATATTATTAAACCTTTACTATGGGACCGACATCCTATTCGAGCGAAAAAATCTGATGTTTCATACAAACCTTCAGACATTATTAGGCGGAAAAAAATCCTGTATATTATCAACTATCTTTAAACTCTCTTTAAATATGTAACTGTTTGAAATCTCATGATAAAAATACTACTACTTAAAAATCTTAATCAATTTTAGGATACCAACATATTTCGTAGCTTTACCTACATATCCAAGCTTTATCCAAATTTCCTCACATAATATGAGTTTGCCAACCTAATCAACGTAATTGACTCGTCTGGCATGAAAGAAAATAAACATAAATGGTATATTAAGTCAAAACAACGTCTAAATATAGCCTGTTTACCTTCCGAGATTCATCTCTACTTAGCTCTCAGAAAACCTGCGCACTGAAAGCCCTATAAAAATAAATCCTTCCATTTTAATAATAGAGCCAACTAAGCTCGCCGTCTATAGAAGTTGCGAATAATGTAAACAAACTAATCAAATCGTTCAAATAAATATATGTATTTAAACATCTACATAATATGTATCTATCTATTGCATTTTATATATCATTTACAGATTTTTTTCATGGATAGTCAAATGTACATTAGTCAAAGGAAAAATAAGGAGTTAGAAAAAGCTCAAAATTATGCCCCAGTGCACTTTAACGCGGTCAAACTTTATATATGTATATATATATGTATATATATATATATATATATATATATATTAGGGTGGATCGAATAATTTTTTTTTCGATTTTCAAAATGAGCTAGTTTTAAATCGATGCTCTATAATAAAGTAAATGAAAAACATTATGGTCAATTCTTAATATTCGTACATCTTGTACTGCCCCAAGACCACTGAAAATATGAGAATTATAGACAGATCTAAGTCGGTATTTAAGGCCATTAAAAGAAAATAAAAATATTCAAATCATCTATTTATTATTAAAAAAGATACAAATAATCTAGTAGTAGTGCCTTGAGACCTCAATATTCCTAACCTCAATATTGGCACGACAGTTAAACAACAACTTTGCCCCCTTGTATAATAAATAACTATTAAATAGTTTTTAACGTATAACGTTAAAAAACATTTTTTTTTAAATCAAAAATTAAAAAATTACCGTATATATCGCACTTTTTCACGTACTACGCAGCTAGCAGTACTTTGTTTTGCTCGCTAAATATGGTTTTATACTGCACTATGATGTCTAAATAACATACCAAAAATGTAGCAATACTACTTGCTTTGCGAGTTTAGGGTAAAATTACACCGTGTCCAATAAATCCGAATACAGAACAAATATCGAATAAAACAAATGGGCAAAAAGATCCTACAGTTATAATTATGTTTTATGAATGGCACACTTACATACTATAGTCACAACAAATATTTTGGAATAACTCCAGCTGTAACTTTTTTACCAGCCTCAAACGCGTTTCAAACGGATCTTACGCGGCACGCACCATTTTCTTCACATTTGACCCCAAATACCCCTGGTAACCTTTTTGAAATTATCTAGGTTCCTGATTTTATAAAAATGTAGTCTTTAAAGCATATATTACCATTCAAAATAATCTAATACGCCTAAACCTGGAGGACTGCATGGCAATTCATGTTTCGGCTAAAAAATTGCCAATTTAGTCTGAAACCATGTTGGAACGCCTTTGTCGTCTGTGCTGGAGCTGCGTCTTGTTAGAACACATGATAATCTTTCCCAAGCACCTTTTAAGCTCAGGAACATTTATCTTCTCCATAAATTTGGTTTAATAGAAAAAACGTTAATTTTAACGCTTTTATCTAAAAGTACTGAAGGCAGTGTAACTCGCTTCCATACTGATGTCCCACGCCATGGTCGATGGTGAGCCCTGGAACCTAGGATCATTTTTCTGATAGCCCGGAATGTGTTCTGTACTTGGCATCCACAATCGCCAATTTTGAACACGATAAGTCTGTTCTACCCCATACGGATTCTCGTAATAAAAATTAACTCGTCACCTGCGTGCCGAGCAAGTATTTTATTGGCACTTTACACTCTTCTCTTCTTAGACACTGCGGATATGACACATTCATTGTGGTTGTATTTTATTAAGATGAAAATACCCTTTTCACCACACTGCTCGTAAACACGCTGTTTGTCCTTCAATTTCAGAGCGCAAAACTGTGTTTTAATCTCTAGAGGTTAAAGTAATTTTTTTTAATCTTCTGGATAGACTAAAGCAATAACTTATACGGCCTGAGAGTGCAATAAGCTTTTTGACGTTTGAACTAGACAGTACGTTCGAAAACTCAATAGTTTCAAACAGATACATACACATGAACCTTTCATAATATTATATTCAATATGCTAAAATCCAAATTAAATACCACATTTTGTTGTAAAAAGCTTTTCTGAAAAAAGTTCTAAAAATACGACAAATAAAAACAATAGGAAAATGAAAGTGTTGACACTATGCAAATTTCAGAATGCATCCGAATATTTTTTTCTTTAGAATATAATAAATATTCGAGATAAATATTTGAGGTTATTGTTTTATTATTTGTTGATTTGTTTATTTTTGGAAGTTGAGGACTTGCAAATAAATACCTTGAAATTTGTTATGTTTGAGTTTTATTTCGCATGTTTCCTCGCTTTAGTGTGGTGAAAAATGTTGTGTTTCACTCGGCAGCAAAGCTTGTTCATCTCTCGTGCCTTAAAACCCTCGCATCGCTCAAGATTCCATTTTATAAAAATTCTGGAATCTTTCGCTTGCTCGGGTTTCAATATTTGCACGAGAGTTAAACAATCACTTTGCTCCCTAGTAAAACAAATAACTATTACTTTACATTACTATTTGATAACCTGTGATTCCAGTATTTTTAGAACTGAGTAAAATATGTGTATTCGAACTTATTGGACAGGGTGTATGTAAAGTTTGACCGTACTATTCAAATTTAATGCTGTGTCATAAGAAAGTCGTAACTAATAACATATTTGTAAGAGGATTCTTTCGATACATATTTTTGCACATGACTGTACAATATTAAGCGCTTGAAACTGGCTCGTCTGTTGCTGAATTGTTAAAAATACGTAGTCGTAAACTAGTATATGTGAACCACTAGGCTGTTAAATTGTGTTTCAATTGACTAATAAAAATCATAGTTCAAGTAAACCATTTTTGTGGTTCTCTAAACAATTTTAGTGGTTTCATTTTATTGCACTAGCTAGTAATCAAATAAAAAGTTTTATCGAGCCAAGGTTGCTATTTGGGTTTAATAGTCTATTTTCGTTATTGGGTTAAACATACAAGTTATCAGCGAGGTCGGCAGAGGCTAAAATATTTCCGTTGTGTTTATTGTTGCAATTAATATCGGATCAATGCTCAGGAGTTATAATTATTTTATTTATTACCATTACATTTGACAGTCATAATATTTATTTAGTATATTAAATAAATATATATTTAGATTGTCAAATTACACAACGCAACGGGTCCTACCCTACGAAATGGAACAGAAGCGAGACAATATAAAACTAATATTAGGGGAGGTGCATTTTAGATTATTATGATACATGTATGTGGAAAAGGCGAAAATTCTATAAAAGACACATCGTCCATTAAATACAAAAGCGACACAACTCAAAAACCGTGAAAAATGATTTTATTGCAAAAACGACATTATAAGCACTAATATTTTACGTGACACTAAGACACCTGTCGATTTGGCGTTAGTAAGTATCAAAATTATGCAGGTGCCCTTTTTGCACTATCGCTCTTTCGAGACTAATTTCAGTGCTAAACTGCCATTTTGTCAGTTGTGACTCGACTGTCGACCAAAACGCACGATATTTTTGTGAAAAAGTGCCATAAAACGAAAAAAATAGTGATTACGTTAAAAAATATGTAAGCAAAAGTGCCATATTTGTAGATGTGGCCGTTTTGAATAAAATAAATACGTAAATATTATCTTTTTTTATATAAAAAGGAGTCACAAAACGGAATGTGGCAGCTTTAATTTTAAGATACCATCTTAAATTTGATTTTTCATTTATCAAAACTGCCGTATTAAGGTTTGCAACCTTTTTGAATTAAAAATATATTTGAATGCATCAATCACAGGAGCCATATTTATACATGATGCTGTTTTGAATAAAGTAAATATGTATGGTTTAGATTTCTTTATAAACAAAGGAGCTGCAATACGGAATGTTGAATTTCAAAAAACATTATTGCATTTACAACCGTTTTTAATTCAGTATAATATTAAAATCCATAAATGTATCAGATTGAATAATTGAGTATTTTTTGCATGAAATCTTAAAAAATACGATACATCTTATAAAAAAAGTAATTGTTAAACGTGGTACCTACTTTGTATTGTGTTCGTTTTACTTAAAAGTATATTAGAGATTGTGTGGAAGATGACTGTGAATTTTGTGTACCTATAATTGCGACTACGAAGAAACAATAATGGCATAAACTTCGGATTATTAAGTATTTGTCATACTTTCCTATTATATTATTTGTATACAATACAAGTAAAACAAACAAAGATCTAGCCCCGGTGAATGTTTTAACGAATCTAAAAACTTATATTAGTAGTATTTATTTTTTCACTTTTGGGAATGCCAACATAGGGATGATGACTGTATTTAAAATAAATTATTAGACATTATGCACGGCATCATACACGAATAAATTATTACTAAAATATAGACTGCAGTCATTATTGTACAGAACTTTTATTTAATATATACAAACGTGACGTTACTTTTGTGTATTTCATGTAAATCATTCAAAAATCGAAAAAAGATGTTGACTTGACTTGACAGTCATCATGCCTATTGCTTCACTACATAGGTAGTACCCAAGTACTAGCGCTAAACTGTCATGTCGTCTAGAAAAAAATACATTATTACTAATCATAAGTAGATTTTTAGGAAAGACTTATTATCTCTACCATTAAATATTGAAAGATATACTTTTATATCGGCAAAAATTAAGTTCTTGCATCAATTCTAATGAAAAACTAGTAAACCGTCAAAACATATCAATTTGGATCATTTAGATAGGGTCATAGTAACCACCACACAAATACAATGCACATAGAAAAAACAAATAACTAAAGATGTACTTAACCGATTTTTATTATTTACGTGCTTTTAGGTGGACTATTTCCAGTTTATAGTAAAAATAAGTGGTATCAAAGTATTAATTCGATTCTCAACAATATAACTTTGATCGCGTTGTATTTATTTTATATTTATTAACTAAAGGTACCACATTTTTTTATATAGCAGGTTGATTCTTAAAGAAAACCGATAATTATATCTGAATTTTAAACTAGTACGTCCGTTAAATTCATCAAAATATGTAACCAAAGTTAAAATTAATCAAAGTAACCTCGGTTTTGCGGTACCTATAAACATGTTCTGACAATATGTAACTAAAGAAACAGTAAGAAAAAGTTTTGTCTGGTTCAGTTTTGTTAAAAAAACTGTATTTCAATGTTTAAGACATGATTTTATGTATGATTTAAATGAAATAACTGCTTATTTTTTTGTATTTGTGGCCTTTGATGGATAAAAAACATTCAGAGTTAATGTTATTTTTTTATGCAAAACGGACGTATACGCTCATAAAAGCTTGCACAGCACATATTACTTTCTAATAACCAAACACATCAAAAGAGAGTTAAAATACCTACAAATTGATATATAACACATATAATATTAATGCTGTAAAAAAATTTTGTGAACAAAAAACGAATACAAAATCTTTAAACAGCTCCCCTGTAAAAAGTAATTTTTTGACTTGTGTCGCTTTTGTATTTAATGGACGACATGTAGGGGACATACGGTTGCATAATTACCGCGATGCATCATTCGTTAAGTATATACATAGATACATATATTCAATTCTAAACAAATCTCCCAGGGCATTCCGATAATACAAATTATACAGCGTGTGTATTTTAAACGGGCGAATAATTAATCCAGCTATAATACCTGATCAAATGAATTGTATAAGATAATCATTTCGTTAAAATTTTATGTTACTTAGGTGTAATGATTTTTCTAAACTGCAGTCAAGTGCAAAAATAAGTATCGAAAGAATCCGCTCATAAATATGTTACGACGTTCTTATATTACACAGAACTAGAGTGCACTGGGACATATTTTTGAACATTTTTGTGTACACCTTATTTTGTCTTTGACTGTGCAATCCAGCAACATTGTATGCCATCAAACTGACATGACATTCGTATGACGTTTAGATACTTATGTCGGCGTTAATTCATGTGCTGGCTACCAGTGGATGCAATACATTACGTGCTCAATTATTTTGTATGAAAAAAAGACTATAATTTCCTAAAGAAATTTATGTAAACAGGTTCCCTAGGTCAGTTAGTGATCGCTGTTAAAATATTTGCCCGTATCAAATACACACGCTGTATGTTTCTGCTGACAATATACTGACTGATTAAAATATAGCTAATATTGCAATAGTCGGACTTTCAACAATCGGGCAGCGTTCACAGTTCACACGTGTACGAAATGCAAGTAACTAAGCTAAGTACTTCTCCAGAGTAACAAACTCTTAGAAGGTATTCACATTGACGTAACGATAAGGATTTAATTATGGGGCATCACATCTCTAAAACTGTCAAACTCGAAGCGTCACTGGACTCGTGATAAGAAAATAGGGTAGGTGTAGGTGTAATAGATGTAAACAACAGATTTTACTTGGACATTCTATTTTTGCATGCCTTAGTTTGCAATTTTCTTCACAAGGTATGCTTCTTTTGATTTTGACGTTAAAACGTAGGTACCTAAGTGCCTAACTACGTACACACTACTGCTTATAAATCACTATTAATCATGGTCACGCATTAATTGTAATCAAGGTCTCAATTTGATATATTTATTGAAAACATATTATTTTGACAATTTTATAGCTTCCGCTTTATCAGCCTAAATAATTTTCAGTCGAGTGACAGATTCATGTGGAATTTGTCACATTTTTAAAAGTGTGATCGATAAAAGGTAAAGAAATAAAAAAAAATCGCGTAATTTACTGTTTAACCAATTTAACCTCATGGTATCAAATATGAAAAACTACTACCTAATTAAAGAGGACTGAGATATTGGACTTACCTGCTTTGTGGTCCTTAAAGTCACATTAAGTCACAGACTTCAAAGTACTGCTAATTTATTACTAATAATAATAAGTGATTTGGTTTCAAAAATATACATACATTATGCTGTATGAATTTGTAGGGCCCGAAAACCGGTATTTTCTCCATACAAAAGAACGGTTGTTTTTCGTACTTTCTCGTTCTTCGGTTTATAAGATCCAAGTTAATAGAGTAATTTAAAAATACGATGTTGTAAATTAGGTACCTACTTAAAATATTGAGTAGTACATAGAGAGTATAAACTTTTGAAACATTCAGCTATTTCCAGGTTTTCCTAAAATACTGGTTCCCGTCCCTGTTCGCGTAGTATAGGTACTTAAGTTAGGTAAGGAAAAATGCCTGAATAAATAAACGTTGTTGAGCTTATTACGGTCCACTGCCGACTTAGTTATGATGTTATGGTTTGATTGAAACTATAAATATAAATACAAACAACAGGTAACATGTAGAATCGTTGACCCTAATATCCAATCGTCTATCCGAAAAGGGGGTTAATGTTCTAACTCGTTATAAATCACCAGGTTAAGTAGGTATAATTTCAGTTAATGCTCTAGTAGCCACCTACATATAAAAAGTAGAAAATAAATTCAAATCGACGTATACATTTGCTATGTCGAAGTTAGATTATGAGATTTAAATTTGGTTTAACGACGTAAAACGTAATTTACCGTTTATAACGAAATATGTATCTAATAAGATTGGATGAAAGCGTTTCGGAGAAATAATAAGTAAGAAAAATCTGCGAATAAATTTAATATCCCTCTGTCAGACAAGTTTCAACATCAAACACATTGATTTTAGTGAACTCGCATTTAGCTACTTTGCATATTTCCAAGTTTATATTAGTAGGTACATTTTCTCATGAAGCATTCCTCTTGTCTTTGAAGTAAACCTTGTTGAGAAAACTTGAAGTACAATCCCCATACAGTAAAGGTAGGCCATTGAAAGATCTTCATAAGTCTATAGACTCCGTCGCAACCTTCGCCTTCTCCCAAGGCAGTCCTTTGTCCAATTTCAAGTGCCACTTTGGGTACGATATCGGATTTCAGTATTTTACTTGGACTTGAATATCGATCTTAGGAAAGTGAAAACCAAGTTTAATATCCGCAATGAAATCTGTTACAGATGTAGATCAATATTTTTTTTCCTCGTATTTTCTGTTTCAATTAACTTCAGTGTCAATGGATAAGTGCAGTTTATTGTGAGAGCAATATGAATTAGGACGTTTCCGTGAAAAGCTGAAGGAAAAGATACACTACATCTGTATTCAGTCATTCGTGTTATTCCATGGATTATAATCATGTTTTATGATACGCAAAACCCATGAGCGAGTAATGTATTATAAACGAGTCTTAAATTATTAAAACTCAATATTCTCACCTAAAGATAGGAGATGAGTTTAAGCTATAATTCGTTGGGAATAATAATCATAAAACCGTTTTTATAGATAAAATGAAAACGGTTTTATGAGCATTATTCGCAACAAATTCATGCTGCTTGCGATTTTTATTTAAAAATCTAAATACCTAGTTATCAGCAGCATGTGAAAAACACGTAGCATTATTAGTAATTAATTAGCATTTGTTTTAGGAGCAGTGACGAGTATCTAAATTAGGTATAATATTTTACGTAGCGCATTTAGCGTTTTAAATAGGTACTTTAATAATTTATCATTAAGAATACCTCCTGTAAATTAAATGGTATCAAGATATCAAAGACCTTAAGACCTAAATAGTTTATTATATTTCTAGAGTTCACTTCTGTGCTAGGTTTATATTACGATAAGAAGAGTACATTTTGATAAGAATTGTTTTGATGTAAATGATGGACATATCGTTTATATAATTGAGCTGTCATAACACGTCTTAAATGTCACTGACTTCTTTATTTAAGTACGCTTATCTATATTGCGTGTCCGTTATTAACTCATTATCAATGAAGGTATTAATAACTACGCAAAAAAAATTCAAAATGGCATTCATAACTCAACTCATGGCATTATACCTATATTATATTCGTAGTTTGTATAAACTCTACAGGTACCTACGTTAGCTTGATATTGAGGGTACATAAATACAATATTGTCATTTAATATACATATACAGGGTGTTTGGTTAGCGATGTCGGAGCTTTTAAGGGCTTAAACTACAATCAATTTTATCGATAAATTACCATACAATTTTTTTTTTGTGCCAACGATAATTAAATGGCGGCCATTTTAAAATTTCAAACAGACGAATCTGGGCGCACGTGATATTTCTGAAATTATACGTTTGTTATCAGTCCTATCCCTGCAAAAAAAATCTCGTTAGAGAGCTCATTAGATAAGCAAACTAATTATGCTAATCATTTGACTCAACTATTTGAACAACAAGGCTAAAAAAATGTTTTTAATTAAAAATAGTAAAAATTTCACCTTAATTTTAGGGTTCCGTAGCCAAAATGGCAAAAACGGAACCCTTATAGATTCGTCATGTCCGTCTGTCCGTCTGTCCGTCTGTCACAGCCGATTTACTCGGAAACTATAAATGCTACAGTAACGAAATTTGGTAAGGATATGTGTTATATGAACCGCTACAGGATTATGATACTAAATTGTAAAAAAAAACCATTGGGGTGGGGGCCCTCCATACATGTAACTGAGGGATAGAATTTTTTTTTTTGTTGTATATAAGCGTGTGGGGTATTAATAGAAAGGTCTTTGAAAATGATATGAAGGTTTATAAATCTCATGTTTATTTAAGCAAATCGTTTTCGAGATATTAGCTCTCAAAGTCTGAAAAATGTGTCCCCCCCCCCTCTATTTTTTAAACTACGCGATATAAAATTGTAAAAAAAATATATGTTATGCACATTAATAAACTCTATCAACGATTTTTGGTTTGATTAAATTATCTTCTATAGTTTTTGAGGTAGATTGATTTAACTGTATTTTTTTATAATAAATCGATAATGGTACGGAACCCTTCGCGCGCGAGTCCGACTCGCACTTGGCCGGTTTTTTTCAATTAATTTAATTTTGCATGAAAACTAGGTCGTTAAGATAGGTTTTTGGTGTTGTTATTTATTAGTACAGTATGTTAGCTAAAAAATAACACCATAATTACAGTTATACCTTAAGTACTTTAAGAATTACAAGTTCTCAAACATGCACCAAAATAGCTGCATTTAGCGTTCCCAATGCAAAATCCATAAACAAATGAATGTCAGCAGTGTACTGACTAGTGAAGTGGCCGCCTTCGATCCATCCAGTGCATGTTTGAGCACTTCTAATTCCTAAAGTGCTTAAGGTATAACTGTAATTATGGTGTTGTGTTTTAGCTAACATCCTGTACTAACAAATAACGACACCAAAAACCTATCTTAACGACCTAGTTTTCATGCAAAATTAAATTAATTGAAAAATTAAGGTGAATTTTTTATTAATTTTAATTAAAAAAAATTTTTTTTGCCTTTTTGTTCAAATACTTGAGTCAAATGGTTAGCTTAATTAGTTTGCTTATCTAATGAGCTCTCTAACGAGATTTTTTTTGCAGGGATAGGACTGATAACAAACGTATAATTCCAGAAATATCACGTGCGCCCGTATTCGTCTGTTTGAAATTTTAAAATGGCCGCCATTTAATTATCGTTGGCACAAAAAAAAATTGTATGGTAATTTATCGATGAAATTGATTGTAGTTTAAGCCCTTAAAAGCTCCTACACCGCTAACCAAACACCCTGTATTTATTTTCAAAACTACAATTTATGTACATAGATTAAATCTAACTAAATCTAATTAACCTAACCTATATCTAAATTTGGCCCTTGTGGGCCATATAATAATTATGTTTAAATTGGGTCAAAATTATTAATGTTTGTATCCCTAAAAAACGTGACGCAGTGGTGATTTTTGAATTAGAAGATATTTGTTTTAAATTTCTCATGTTTGAATTAAAATCTAGCGTGAAAAAGAAATACAGGTGCACCGGTTTTTTTTTAATATACTGAGTGGGAACAGCAACTAAAAGCGAGACGGAGTGGTATGAAACAAGTCAACGAAAAGAATTTTGACCAATTACCTACTAAATACCTAGACAAAAGCAAGGGAGATGTTTTTGAGGTTCGTAGTACAATCAACAACACACCTGTGAACACAGGAAAAGTGCCAAAAATATGTAAACAGAACTTTATTGCCTGGACATAAAGGTGTGTATACATATTTCTGGCACTTTGTCTGTATCCACAGCTGTGTTGTCGATTGTACAAACAGCAACACTCCTAACGGACCATTAAAGACAGAGCAGAGAGAAAATGAAAGAGATAAATATAGTTATATTATGTCAACTTCAAATTAAATAATACACGGGAATGTTGATCGTTCGCACTGTTCGCAACTTGGTCGAATAATACAAATCGGGTTCCGAAATCTTACGAGACTAGTATCACGACTTCGGCCGAACTCTGCTGACCAATGGGGCGAGCATTGCTACGGTTAACCAATGATCGCTCGCGGTTTCTTCAGAAGGTGACATTACCATGGTTACGTAATAACAAAAACGTTTAACACGTTGGACGCCACGCGGCTCACCGGTGGGCCTTCACGATATTTCCGTTGAGGCCATGGTGAAATCGAGTAATGGGCTATTTTCTCAAAAATGAGATTTTGGTCATTTTGGATGCAGAATATTATATTTAGCAAAATAGATTAAGAGATACTAGCTTAAACGTCATAAAAACTCGAGTTTCATTAAAAGGCTCACCGGTGAGCCGCGTGGCCTGAACGGAAGGAATTGTGAAGTTCCTTCCGCGGGGGCCGCGGGGTCACGCCGCGGCTCACCCGCCCGCACACCCCGCATTTGCATGCGATGCGCATTCGCAAGTCTCGCAACTATCAGTACGGCTGGTGTCCGGGCATTTTCACTTCTAGGGACTAGGGACACCCAATTAGCTTAACTCTCACAAAAAAGTTATCTTCGATGTCAGTTTTGTAACGACAATTAAGCTTTTTTTCACTTCTAGGCTAGGGTTGTCACTAGGTCTACATACAACACTCACAACATCCAATGGCTTTAAAATGGATGTTTCACATGATCGTTTACATTTGTAAATCACGGGATTGCACGCGGATGAGATTCCTTGCCCCTCATTTTGATTAAAATTCCGATGTTTCTTAATTTCAATAGCTTCACGTACTTTTCGGCTATGATATATGTTCGCTCGGTTGAGAGGACTTTCGGGTTATGGAGCTCAATCCAGTGGTTAGATCCGGACTCCAACAAATGCTCGGCCACAGCAGACTTATTCGTTTGACGCTTTTTAACAGCCGTGATATGTTTCTTGACCCTTTCCGCTATATGGTGCGTTTAGATTCCCCAATATAGAAACTACCACAGCTACAATCGATCTTATAAACGCCCGGTGTGTGATAAGGTAAAACATCCTTAGGCGACCTTAGATACCCTGCCGCCTTTGATGACGGCATATAAACGGTTGGTATGGAATACTTATTCAAAAGCGTACCTATTTTGTCCGTTACACCCCTGACATAAGGCAAAAATGCTGGTCGCCTCACAACATCTGAATGTTTCTTCCTCGGTATTCGTCTGGGTTGCCGTCTGTTCATTATGTAGCCATTTCTCTTCAGAACCTCCTGAACGTGCGATAACTCAATTTCCAGAAATTCAGGGTCACAAGGGTCATGTGCTATGTTCTTTAGAGAATTAACCACAGACTGAAGCTGCCGGGGGTGGGGGTGAGACAGAGCGTTCAAATTCCTGTCTGTGTGTGTGGGCTTCCTATAGACAGTGTGCACCAAAGAACTATCATCTCGACTTATCACCTTCACGTCCAGAAAAGGCAAACTACGCTCCGATTCCAATTCATATGTGAATTTTACTTTAGTATGAATGGAATTGAGATACAGGAGTAATTGCTCAACTTCATGCTTGCCACCTCTCATAACGCAGAAGACATCGTCGACATACCGCTTCCATAATTTCACAGCCCACGGTTGCAGATCTATGCTGGACTCGAAATGCTCCATCCAGATATTCGCTAAAACCGGTGCCACAGGGCTACCCATAGCAACTCCGTCGATCTGGAGATAATGCCCCCCTCGATATAAAAAGTAGCTTCCTTCTAAACATTCCGGAGCAAAACCATGACAGAACTCACTATCTATTATGATTTTGTACTTTTGTTACTTTTGATAAGAATTATAATTATAATGAATACCTTTATCTACACAAATATCGTTAAGTGCTCTAAACGCGTTCAGAAACAATAGACAATGACCAGCATTACCCACCATCAGAACTTGGCACATACATAAAGTTAACATTATATACGATTTTTCCGGAGGTTATGAGTTTTAAATTTGGAACAGCTGTCAGATTCAAGTGGGGTGTCTATTCTGGTATCTATAGATATTCAGCCAGTCATCGACACAAAAAGTTAATTCAGTATGTTTTTTAGTTACAATCGGACGATATTTTCATATCGAGTGACACAAGATTAGGGACATCACTCGATTGTCTATGATTTAAAAAAAAATTACAGAGATTCAAATCGCTGCCATTCCGAGCAGCTGTCTTTTGTTTGTTGGCTTACTACTACAAGTGAACAATTGTGAAAAAATTTGAATACTTTGTGATAATACTGATAATTACTTGATAATGAGTGGCAGTGACTCGGATAACGATATGAGCACTCCGACCGCAACTAACAACCTGTTGCCGCAAAAGTAGAGAGCCAAGTATGTGAAAGCTTTGTTTCTGAACGCATTTTAGAGCAACTTATGATATGTGTGTAGATAAAGTAGTGTATGCAACTATACGTAATCAGGCATTACAACACTCGTGTGATGCTATTATGAAACTCACCTTCGGTTCGTTTCATAAACCCACACTCGAGTTGTAATGCCCCTCATTACGTACGGTTGCATAAACTACTATTAAGTTTACTGTGCCAATTGTGATAAATTGTTTTACGAAAAGCTGAAGAATACAAGCTTTTTTAAACTTTAATTCCATCTTGATACAGAGTAAGTCGACGACGTTACCTATTTTTAAACTTAACTAAAAGTTGTATTATATGCTTAAAAT
This sequence comes from Thaumatotibia leucotreta, assembly GCA_025490895.1. Classification (NCBI taxonomy): domain Eukaryota; kingdom Metazoa; phylum Arthropoda; class Insecta; order Lepidoptera; family Tortricidae; genus Thaumatotibia; species Thaumatotibia leucotreta. Next base: position 571 of record JALPQI010014355.1, on the reverse strand, counting down.
TAGGTAAATAAATAAATATATACATTAAAAACTATATTTACTTTATTTTTTTACCAAACTCAATATTTAAAATCTTTATTTGCAAGTCTTCAACTATATTTTACCTATGAAGAGTAAGCCAACCCTAACTAAGTTCACAAAATGACGAAAAAATCATAAGTCCTTTACAGTACAAAAGAACCAAGGCAATTTGTATCTTCTCTAGGGCCACACGGCTCACCCTGCATACGTTTTTGGATGGAATAAGTGAACGGTGGCCTGTAAAACAGGTTTGAAATGAAGGCTCGCGACGGCTCACCGGTGACCCCCGTGGCCCCAATGGTTCAACATGGTTAGGCTCACCGGTGACCCCTGTGGCTCCAATGGAAAGACTACATTTTTGGCGTGGCGTTCAACGTGTTAACCAATGATTGATTACGAATTTTCCGGAAGCTGACGTTACTATAGTTACGTTATAATATATAACATCCGCTTTAGTCCTGGAGACGTCAATCTAACTTCAGAGCCGGTAATTTGACTGCTAAGCTGCTATGTAGAAATTCTCGTTCATTTTCCTTTCAACGGCTGTCAC
>JALPQI010014354.1:0-31087 GCA_025490895.1 Thaumatotibia leucotreta | reverse complement strand
TTCTAATTCTTACCCGACGATAGATTGGCAGTCTTTACCATCCAATTGTCATTGGCCTATTGCTGATAAAATACCAAAATTGCTAACTTGGAACAACTGACGAGTCAAGCGTTAAGATTGAATGAACGAAACAAACAATAGATGAAAGAAAGTGTTAGAGGGTTGAAAGCTTTCACATTGTTCAAAGTAAGTTTCGGTAAGCACTTTAGTGCGCCTATTTGACATTAAGAAGTATCACATCATCAGCTTCTCTGCGTCCACTGCTGGACGTAGGACTCTTCTATGAACTATGCGTCTTATATTAACATTAGGAGGTTAATGCCCCTAAACACCACGCTGGGCAAGCTGATTGGCGATCGCAGTAATGTGTCCACTATGATGACGCTGCTGCCCATCATCAATCTTCTGTCAAAGAATGGTCAGTGACACTTCAATCCCTTAGTCGACTCTTACGACACCCGCGGGAAGAGTTGGGTTGGTGACAAATGTATTCTTACTGTCGTCACCATACGGTCAATAAAGTAATATCATGTACCTACTTATATTTAGTGCTTATTTGGGTGCTAATACTGTCTAGACACAGCTTTTTTGAAATACTTAGTTCCTTCGAATTATGAAGACTATAACGACTTATGTATACGAGTATGACATTACCCAAGTATACCTAAAAAGCTGGTAGAAATAGTGTCCTTATTAGTACTCATTAAGGCTTGTAAGAAAAGATAAACATTTATTAAGACCATTATTTTTTTACTTTTTTAAACATGGGGTAAAAATTGTATTCTTGTGGGACAATTTTTATTCTATTAGCTTTGTATTATAACATTTTGGGTTCATGTCTTCCAAAGAAAATTACTTCTTCGAGGTCTATCAATCATAAACTTTTTGGTCTTTGACACTTAGTAACTTTATATTGAAAGACGGGGAATTTGCGCTGTAGGTTGCCGCGAATGATAGGGTTACGCGTTATTTTATTTTTTTCAGATTTAACTAGTGCAAACTATGGGGTAAATGTAACCGTGGTGACGGTAGTATGAATACGTGTACATTTTGTCACCACCTCAACTCTTCACGCGAGTGTCGTAAGCGTAGAAAGGATAAAACCTTTGAAGCACTGGCCATTACTTCAGAATGGCCAGTGCTTCAAATGGTCATTACTTCATCTGGCTATTATTGCAAAAACATTATAGAAGTGTTATCACAGAATTAGATTTGGATAGAAGAAACAAGTTCATTGATTTGTATGGCGGCCGAGCGTGTCAGATTTTGTGCTGAAGTTGTTACTTGTCTATGATTTTAAATATGTCTCAGGCCCTTGTGTATTCATATTTTTTTGTGTTGTTGCAATTAATATTACTAAAGGAGGTATTATTAATTTTTTGTTCACTTCAACTTACAAAATTTGACGCCCGAAAGCTGCAAGCTGCGATTAAAGACGGACAACTCAGTAGATTTTACTGAGTTAATTTGACACGCTAAGTAGATACGTTTGCTTGATCTAGTGAGTGTCATCAATATATCATCATAGTGGACAGTATTCAAAATTCGCGAATCCATTTAGCCGAGCAATATGGCGGTTGTGTAATTAAGTACTTCCTAATGCGTCTACTCGTATAGTTCTATACACCTAATAATAAGAGAGGCTTACATCTATCAATGGGCTAAAACAGACTCGAATACGTATAAAACATCTATTTAGACATTTCAGGGGTTTTCGTAACTGAAAAAGAAGTTATTGTGCATAAGTAGCCTTTTGTAATTTTGTAGTAGTATGTATCACTGCCGTGCTGTGAGGCGGCCACGTACCGGAAGAGATAGCGTGAGTAGGCCCCCCACAAGGTGGACTGATGACCTGGTGAAGGTCGCAGGAGTCCGCTGGATGCGGGTGGCGCAGGACCGGTAATTGTGGCAATCTTTAGGGGAGGCCTATGTTCAGCAGTGGACGTCTTTCAGCTGATATGATGATGATGATGATGATGATGATGATGATGATGTATTACTGCTCTGCTGCTGAGCAAAGACCTGCCTGCTTTTTTTCGACTCGACCATGTTGCTTGTTGTTTCTCATCACGTAGAACGCGTTCAAGTTGTCCCGGCATTGCCTTCTTGGTCTGACATCTATCCTAAGGTTCCCATACAGTAGTATTTTTTTCTTATCTGTCCAAAATTTATGTGGTCTACCTGATTTCGAAAGATATTTTTTGGCCCAATTAAATGTACTCATTAACATGCAGTGTAACCAAAGTGTAAACACTGCCCAACTACCGTGAGCATTATTGCTTTGATGATATAATTATTGCCTTGAATATATAATTTTGAATTTTAAAGGGAAGCTTCAGTTTTCAAAAGTTACGTTTCGCTAGTTTATCACGATCACCATCCATCACTCAGACGGTTGACGTTGTAGCCCACCTAACGAAGACCAAAAGTTGCCTGTCGGGGGAAATAACTCGTGTATAAGCGAATTTTGGCATAGTTGTAGGGAATGGTGTTTTAAACCACATACTAAAAGTACTGGTGGTTAGGGGTGGAGCTAACGCGGGGAGAGGGGTGTAAAGGTCCTTATTTTTAATTTTTCGTAAATAGCTCGTAAACCGTGGCTTATAGCAAAAAACGTTCTAGTACATAAGGAATCTACATAAAATTCTCTACAAAATAGACATACACATGTTTCCTCTGGGATCAATGTGTCATGAGATAAGAAAGCAAGAAGATGGACACTAAAGAAATAAACACATTTGTTTAAGTAGGTATGGCACATACAGAATGCTCGCGAGCATTCCAAAATATATTAATGCTCAATTCCTGACCATATTTAGAGTCTTTAATGTTACATAAAATTTCCTGGATTCGGCTTGGTTTCAGAGATAATCAACCTTTTATTCGAAATAAGTTTTTTGACGTAACTCGTCACAAAACTTCTTTTTGATTACAATGCTACCACAATGTTTTATATTACTACACCTTTTGCCTGGCAATCAAAAAATGGGATAAACTTGACGAAATAACTTGTCCCTAAAAAAATATTTAAATTAATAATTTTAACAAATTATTGTTACGATGAAAATTACTGGAAATGTTAAAATGTATGCAAAAAGTCTAAAAAAAAGAGAGAAAAAAAAATTTTTTTGGTCTTATTTGACATTAGGTCTCATAATAATTTTTGTTTGTTTTGATGTCTACAATGCATAGTTAAAATCTTTTGACGATGATTATGAGAATATTTTAGGTTTAGTAGATAATTACGAATTTTATTTTTACAAATAAGCATACAGGGCACGCCCGGGCGCGTGCATTCCAAAAGATTATAAGTATGCATTCTAGATATCAAAATAAACAAAAATTATTATGAGACCTAATGTCCATTACCACCAAAAAAAAAATTTTTTTTCTCTTTTGTTTTAGACTTTTTGAATACTTTTGACATTTCCATTACTTTTTATCATAACAATAATTTGTTAAAATTATTTTTTTTTATATTTTTTTAGGGACAGGTTATTTCGTCAAGTTTATCCCATTTTTTGATTGCCAGGCAAAAGGTGTAGTAATATAAAACATTGTGGTAGCATTGTAATCAAAAAGAAGTTTTGTGACGAGTTACGTCAACCTCTCCCCTCGTTAACTCCACCCCTAAACACCAGTACTTTTAGTATCTGGTTTAAAACACCATTCCCTACAACTATGCCAAAATTCGCTTATACACGAGTTTTTTCCTCTGAGTTTCCTTCGTTTGGTGTACTATTGATAGTTCGCGTCAGTTTTCGATAGTTAGGTATTAAAATGCATTTTTCTCCTGGAACATTTTTAAATTGTGTGCCTATTTATATCTTTTAGAGCTAGGTATACAACATTATGTTAGCTCTATACGTAGGAATATTGTATTAGTACGAGTACTATTGCCCCTGAAACAACGTGTTACATGTATTGTAATGTAAAGCATAATTATATCATTGGTAGGTACACTAGTTACTCAAATTGAGAGCAGGTTATGGAATAAATTCGAAAAATAAAGGTTTTAACGGATCTTTAAATAACCCTTATGTAAAAATGTTTTCTCGGAAGGGACTTAAACCGAATTTACCCATTTTGTAGAAGCCAAGAGTAATGACAAAAACTGGAGCTGAAGTCTACAAATTTTGATTGTAATAAGATTTTGAGTCTAGAATTTATATTATTTTACCAAAATCACCATTTACTATAATAATATGCACAAACACCACGTCATCATCAGCATCTCAATCCACTGCTGCACTCATATTAACTATGCATATATTATACAGGGTGGAACGGAACGACGATCTTTCCCACTACCGATCGAGTCTACCAACCATTACGATGAATTTTTAGTATAGTACCAACATCGAAATATCTTAAAAAAAATAAACCCCTCATACAAAATGACTGATTAGTTAAAGCTCAATAGTATGGAAAAGTCAATTTTCCATGTACGTTTTCGATGTTGGTCCCATACTGAAAGTTCATCGTAATGGTTGGTGGACTCGGTCGGTAGCGGGAAGGATCGTCGTTCCGTTCCACCCTGTATATGGACGCATTAGAAGGTAAATGCCTATAATCGCCACGCTGGGCGAGCGGGTTGGCAATCGCAGTAGCATGTCCACTATGATTTTGCTGTTGCCCATCATCAATCTTCTACGAGTACAAACAAATATTCAGTGACACTTCAGTCCCTTAGATATAACACCCGCGGGTAGATTTGGGGTGAAGTCTGGTGACAAATGTAAATATATTCTTACTGCCGTCACCACATTAACTAGGTACCAAATGGCTCACATTTTCAAAGCTTCATTGTCACGGGCCACGGCCGTATTGTTGTCGATTTTAAGCCACAAATCACCTTTATCGTTCCAAAGTGCGGTTTATCCAATAAATAGCTTTATTTATTGCCAATTTCCACTTGATTTAGCAATATGGACGTAATAACCAACATACGTAGTAAGGTTTCACTGAAATTTATATTCCGTTTCAGTTTTTATTCGTTTCGAGCCTTGAAATTTAGGTACATAGTTACTTAACAATTTCGAGGTGTACTGAGATAAATTAATATACACTGTGGGCGTGTATATTTCAAAATAACTTTGAAGATGTATTTTTTATTATACACTTTTTTGTGTACGTTGCTGACTGAAAAGGGCTAAAATATCTTACCTATTCATTAATCTTAAATCATTGAAGCTCGTTTGAAATAAGTTGAATAAACGTTGATGAAAGATAACATTTATGGGAAATATCAAAAGAAAATATTTAATATATGATTTCGGTAAGATTTAAAGGACGTTATCTTAGATTTCGTTCCTTTTACAAACAAATACAAAAGTGAAATGTTTGAAGCTATTTAGAGTCTTAGTTTGAAAAAGCTTTGAGTTTTTATATTATCATTTTAATTTGTAAGTTTTTTAGCTATCTTGATCATTTACTTTATTAGTATAACTTAAAACTATGTACCTATTCACTATGTAAATTTGAATTTTTGTGCACCCGATATTTCGGCAATCTTGCAAATAAATAGAATGTTAGAGGCCCCAACGTTACTGCATAAAATAAACTTCAGAGTTCCACGTAGACGGGAGCGTCAATGTCGCAAGAAAAACCTTTTTTCTGTACCTCGCAGTCGGACATGTTATGCCGGGAATGTATTTATTAAGCGTGTTTGTAAATTATTTAATGATAACGATAAACTGGAAGGCGTAGATATCTTTAACTGTACAATAACAGTCCTGAAACAGGCGTTCAAATAAAATATAATGCTATATAATAATTAGTACGGTCACGTTTAATAATATGTGTACATTTCGGAACGTATGCCAAAGGTATAAGGATCAAAATCGTATACGTATTGTTAGAGCCGACCGTACACTGTATGTTATGTCATAAATCTGTAATTTTTACTTAAGTGGCAACAGTTCTTAATATTATGTTCCACGATGGTTTGTAACTATAGTGAATTCCTACTTACTTTTTTGATGTGTATTAGCGACGTATTGTTTTTTTCTGTAAATTCATGAAACTAAAGGTCTGTTTGATATTTTCTTAGTCATTTGTTCATTGTAATCTGTACGACTGTTCGTTTCTCAATAAATAAAAAAAAAAAAAAAAAAATGATGCCTTTACGGAGTAACTGCCTACTCCCTGATTTGCAACAGTGTCTCATTTTAATAATTGAAATAGTTTTACAATAATAAAAATTTTCATTTAAGACCAAATACGTCTCGAAAATGTTATACTTCTTAAAAAAAACATGACACGTTGAAGATAATTTATGTACCTATTGGTAATAATCCCCTCTTCAAAATAAGTCCCTAATGATATTTATACTTAGTTACACCAGGCGCTCTAATAAAATTAAAATATACGTGGCTTTTAGCATAGCAAAACAGGTGGCTTATGATATGATGGTCCCGTTTTGTCTATTTATCGTGCTATGCGTCACTTTCGCACTTGCATACTTGTTAGAATGTGACGGCAACGCCGATAAACGATTAGACGCGGCACCATCATAAGCCTACAGCATTTTATTATTTGCATTAGAGATTAGTTGCGTTAATTAGATTATAGTGTAAATTGACCACGTTTTTCCGTTGGCAGGTAAACATTACCAAGATAAAGTGCATAAAAGTTCTGTGTACCTACCATGAAGATTCGTAGTTACTCACTTTCATAGCTCATTCATAAAAGTTATGTCCTAATTGTTGTATCTAAATTTTATATGCAATAAACTAGACGCTGGAAATTAATTGATCCAATATATGCAAGTCATTGTTACATTTGCATCCTGAAAACAAAAGAACGTAGCGTTATAGGTCACATCTCTGTGTTTAAATAAACTCTATTGTAAAGTTGAAAAAGCCTGGATTGCAATGCTCGGAAAGAGAACCGGCTTTAATCCTTCAGTTTATTGAGCCAGTAGATTTTCATTGCAGTTGCAAATTAAGCTGCGTATACAAACGAGTGCATTTTAATGTTTCGGTTGAAGGCGACTTGCAATCGATTAAAAACCGACCAAGAGCATGTCGGGCCTTGCTCAGTGTACGGTTCCGCACTTGGCTTAAAGCAGCTGGGACGATTATGTCCGAAATAGTTTTAAGTTTAGATAGTTTATCTATGAAAATATTGACTTGATGAATATAATATACCAGTCAGTCACGTTTTAAAATATTTAGTATACATTTCAGTACCTCTGTCACAAGAATCAAAATCGATAAGATTTTAGCTGCCGTACCAAAGCATATATACAAATATACGGTCACAGGAGTCCGGCAATTTAACGGACCGGTAATTGGACGTAGTTTAGCGAAAGGGATCCAACCTCAAAAAATTGTCATTGAAAAGAATGGCTTTTTGTTTTTGACAGAAGGTTGAAGTTTTATTGACACATTTTTGTGGGTTGAATCCTTTTCCCTAAACTACGTCCAATTGTGGCAATCTTTTGGGGAGTCCTATGTTCAGCATATGATGATGATGATGATGATACGGCATCTAATATTTGTAATGTAGTTCTCTTATATACCTACATAAGTAGAGTTACACGATTTCTTCCTCAAAATATTGAACAAAAACTATTTTGGGACCATATTAATAAGGGGAAAACCCCCTTTTTAATATGGTGTTCTTCATTAGGTACCTTAAGTATTGATCTATTAATAAAGTTCAAAGGCTTTGATATTGCCTTTGAGTCCATTAGGCATAGCGTACACTGACATTCGCCTCAATTGATGGTCTCTCAGCATTTAACCAACTTAGTGATTGTGTTGGATTCAGCACTATTGGGTTCTGTGTTATTCGATTTCTAGCTATTGATGCATTATATATGGTGCAGTCGGGTAACTTGGAACGTTAGAAATGATTTCAGAAGGGGAAACTTAATATGCTGTAAAGAATGGTGATTTTTATGTGACTTTCGAAATAGACGACTTTCGAAACTACCCGACTGCACCTTGACTACTAGAATATAGCCGGGCACGTATTTATAAAAAGGTATGCTATAGGAAACATAGTACCTATACCTATACAAATCCTTGGCGTACTGCTTTCACATATATCAATATAAACGGTACCTATATCAATTTTCCTTAAGAGTCGATTGCAAAAATGCCATAATCATAACAAAAACCACGATCGCGCCGAATATTAGTCATACAAACTACTGTAAAACAACCTTCGGCAGTTAGTACGGTCAAATCATACATCATTTTACCCTAAACTCGCAAATCAAGTAGTATCGCTGCATTTTTGGTATGTTGTTTAGACACCACAGGGCAGTATAAAACCAAATTTTGCAAGCAAAAAAAAAGTTGTGCTAACTGCGTAGTACATGAAAAACTGCGAAATTTACGACCATTTTTTAGTTTCTGATTTTTATTTAAAAAACCTTACGTTTTTTGATATCATATGTTATTAAACGTTTAAAGATTAATAAGTTTGCAACAAGTTGAGCTAACATGCAACACCGTAGGTCTTATAGTTTCAGAGATTCGAGACTTTAAAAAGTACTCCTTTTTGTAAACTAAATAAAATGTTGTGTTTTGCTAACGTTTTCGGCTTAATATCGCCTCACCTAATTCTGCTACGAAAAACATGTAATAATGACCTTATAGTGTACTTAATATTCATTGGTAATTTAAGGGTAAAATCAGGTCAGTGAACTTTGTAGTTGAAAGTATAAACGCGAAATTCAAAAGTCGGGAGGCCCGCTACCTAAGTTTTTTATACAAATCGCAAGTCGAGTTGCAAAGTTGCAATTTTGGTATGTTATAAAGGTCTTATAGATATATACGAAAATGCATATTACAAGAAAAACAAAAACAATTTGGGCATAGGACGTAAAAAACGGAAAAAAATTCGGACTTTTTTTAGTTTTTGACGTTTAACTAAAAATCTATTATCTTTTTGATACTAATTGCTATAAAACTAAGAAAGAACATTAAATTTGAAAGGATTTGAGCTACGTTGCATCAACGTAAGTTAAATAATTATATTTTGAGATACGACATTTCAAATAGAGCCCTTTTATCAAAACATAAACAAATTTTAGATTACGTTAAAGCTATTCACTAAATATTGGCAAAACGTTCGCGCTAAGAAAAAAAAAAGTAATCGTATATAATAACAACATTAAATTTGGAACAAATTGAGCTCATAAAAATTACTGTAAGTCTTATAGTAGGGGGCATACGAGGCTTCAAAACATGCATTTATTTTCTTAACTTAATGAAGGGCACATTTTGAAATGTCGTATCTCTAAATCGATATAATTTAGGGTAATGCAAGGTAGCTCAAATCCTTTCAAATTTAATATACTTTCTAAGTTTTGTAGCAATTAGTATCAAAAAGATATTAGTTTTTTAATTAAACATCAATAAGTAAAAGAAGTCCAATTTTTTTTTCTGTTTTTTTCGTCCTATGCCGAAATTCCTTTTTTGTTTTTCTTGTAATATGCATTTTTGTACGTCCTTATAGGGCCTATATAATATACTAAAATTGCAGCTTTGCAACACGACTTGCGATTTGTAAGAAAAACTTAGATAGCGGGCCTACTGCCTTTTGAATTACGCGTTATTATTTTCAATTACAAAGTTTGCTGACATGATTTTACCCTTTAACGAAAGAATATTAAGTGCGCTATAAGGTCATTATTGCATGTTTTTCGTAGCATAATTAGGTGAGGCGATATTAAGCCGAAAACGTTAGCAAAACTCAAAATAACGCTAGTTTACAAAAAAGAGTACTTTTAAGAATTCACAAATCTCTGAAACTATAAGACCCACGGTAATGCATGTTAGCTCAACTTGTTGGAAATTTATTAATCTTTAAACGGTTTCTAACGTATAATGTCAAAAAACGTTAACGTTTTTTAATAAAAATCAGAAACTGAAGAATGACCGTAAATTTCGCAGTTTTTCACGTACTACGTAACTAGCACAACTTTGTTTTGCTTGCAAAATGTGGGTTTATATAGTGCCCTATGGTGTCTAAACAACATACCAAAAATGCAGCTATACTGCATGCTTTGCGAGTTTAGTGTAAAGTTTGACCGTACTAAGTAGTGAGAGGAAAGATATACCTAGGTTCGTATAATTGATCACTTACAGAAAATTTTTACCCCCTTTTTTCGCCCTTTTTCAGTGCCCAAAAAGTTGTTAGGACGCAAAATGTATGATGTTAAATTTTCTTTTCATTTAATGTATTTTTTTTGCAACCAATCAGCGTACTGTACAGTAAAAACAACTAATGCGTCATTAAACGAAAAATAAACAGTCAAAAAGAATATACCTACCGTAAAACCATCCAACTATGATCCAGTACTGCAACTATGGTCCACAATTTCAACTCCTAAATAAGCCTCAGTCCCAATCTTCTTTTTGGCTTTGTCCAACTTTTTTTATTATTAATGAGGAGTTTTTGCTTATGAATATGACGATTAATATAACACGTACACCTAATGAAAGATATTCGATTAAGTTTTGGATCACTGTTGGGAGCGTTTGGACTATAGTTAGATGGTTTTACCTTAAAAGGAAACATGTCAAAGAAAATTAACTATTCGATTTTGGTAATGCAACAGCATTAGGTCCCTTTCGTTCCAAATTTGCAAAATATCATGGCATTACTTATTAGTATAGTTAGGTATTCCCAGAAGACAGGTTTGGAATGTTTGAAAATGGAAATACCTCGCATTGGTTTAAAATTCCTTTTAGAAATTCTAGGTCCTGGCCGCAAAATGAAGGAACAATTCGGGAAGGGACCTCTATTGCCTGATGAATGAATGAAATAAATGATTGGAAGGCAAAATTTGCGGTCAGCCTACGTAAGGGGTCGACAAAAGGAATAGAGGACCCGGTAATTTAATTTAGTAGAACGCTTAAGCGTTCCTACTGAACATGGTTTTTGATCCATGTTTTGTATTTTTTTTCGAACTAGAATTATTTAGATTTTTGAGTGCCATCAAGTAGGTTTGAAAACCCTGACCATCCTTTATTTCTGTTGAATCAAATTAATGAAAAATAACTATTTGGTACCTTTATGTATTTTTTTGGATGTTTAAGCTCAAAACCAACTGGCTTACTATAACTCAAGAATCGGCTAAGACACGGCGTCTAGGTTACAGAGAATATAAAAAAATGTTTTGACATGATGACATTTTTCCCTTCTTCCATAGGAGAACCAGTGCATGCGTATCAAGATTCTGGGAGACTGTTACTACTGCGTGTCTGGTCTGCCCGTGTCCCGTCCCAACCACGCGTACAACTGTGTCAACATGGGCCTGCAAATGATCGATGCTATAAGGTAATTACGAGTTAGCCAGGCTCAAAATTTTGTACATTTGGATCACATCTTCGATATTAATGAAAATTGGCAGGCTGGTTAAGTCAATGAATCAACCACATTTCTCAAAATCTTTACATCAGTCCAAAAACACAGAGTTCAAATTCGCCTGGCATTCAGTGAACAGACAATAGAACTGATGAATTGATGCCAGAAATATCGTGACCGATCTTTTAAAATTTGATAGTTAAGGAAGCTTTAAATGCAGCTGTACATCATGGTTTAAGCATCATGTTCAATTGTTCATGGATCATAAATATAATAAGCAACGCGTCTTTTACATTGCTGAAATAACGGGCGTCCATTTTGTCATCAGGCAACCTATATCATATTTATATCCTCACAAAGTTTAGTGCTCTTTCCCAAAGTAGTTATGTACAAAAAGTCTTACTTTTCCACATTAGTACTGAAATTAATTTTAAGTACCTACCCTACTTTGTTATTACTATAGTTATTATTACTGTCCAAATATCTTCTTTTCTTCGCATTATGAAATGTTGTGCAATATTCGTATTGAAATCTAGGATTTTTCTTAACTTGTGTCGGTTTAAAACACTTCAAGATCAACGACAGTCGTGCAGTAAGAGCCCACTTTCAATACCTAATTGTTTCTTAAATAATTATATTGTAATTTGCCACAGATTCGTCCGCGAAGCGACCGGATTCAACGTAGACATGCGCATAGGCATACACACAGGCAACGTGCTTTGTGGCGTGCTGGGTCTTCGCAAGTGGCAGTTTGATGTGTGGAGTGATGACGTCACGCTCGCTAATCACATGGAGTCCGGAGGAATCGCGGGGTGAGTAAATAAATAAATATCTAGGATAATTTTACCTAAATCGAACTAGTCCCACGGTAAGCGCAATCTTCCCCAGTTTGGTAAGTGGACCAACTAGGCTGCGGTGGTGACTGCCAAAAATCCACGTAAATTCCTTTTTTTGCGAACCTAAAAAAATTAAAGGTGGGCGTTCTCACAAACCGTTGTTGAAATCACCTTGTTATTGAATTTGTACAAGTTTGAGCTTGTTCTACTCAAGATCATGAGCTCTTTCAATTCTAATAGGAGAAATAAAATGTCCCATATGTTTTTTCCATTACGATACCGTTTTTTCATAGATGTTCAAAGGCGGTAGCGTAATGGAAGGAATAAAAACTTTATGAAAATTATGGGACATATTTTTTTACCTAACAAAATCGAATGAGCTCGTGATTCTGAGTCGAATAAGCCTAAACTTGGCCAAATTAAATAACAAGGTGATGAAATACATAACACGACGGTTTGTGAAATCGCCCACGTAGTAATTTCAATTCTTCTTGGCGCTACCCGAAACGAATATACAAACGATACTCCTCCTGGAGTATGTGTGGCTGCTCACGCGTTTCCGCTCCTGCAGCTGTGGCCGGGTCGCATCCCACGATGGTGGGACGGTCTATGCACCGTCATTTGGGGACGGTGGTGAGAGGCTGTTGAGGGAAGATTTGCCACGGGCATGGCGAGAGAGATTTGCTTTAAAATTTACAATGATTATTTCATAGCTGGAATAAAATAGATCGGTTCCGAAGTTTTGTGTCTCATGAAGACAAAAATAAAGTCTTTGTGAGCATAATCTCAAAAATTTTTAACAATGGAACCCGTCTTCGATATTGATCAAAATTGTTAGGCTGGTAGAGTCAATGATGCTGAGAAACATGCACAACATTTCCCAAAATATTTATTGGGAACGCTTCTTTTTTGTTACCAAAAATGTAAACGAATCTGGTAAAAAAAGGAAAAGTCCTTACTAAATCCCTAGGATATTTTGGGATTGGATCTTGCTCAGGATCATTTTCTCTATCAGTCTACCAATATTCTGCAATAACAATGGTGTGATCTTAAGGTATAAACTTTTTGACAACTGCACTTGTAGTGGTCAAAGCATACGATAATACTTAAATCGTTGGTAATTTTTTACCAGTAAAATTTCCCTATTCTGATAAACCTCACTTTAATTATGAAAGTGCACGAAGAATAAACGTTAACGCTAGGATAATATTAATTCAAATAAACAAAGGAAATGCCAGCAGCAATTAGTTTTCGGTAGAAAAAGTGGCCTAAGTCAAGAAACCTGTACAAGATTCTCAGTCTCTACTACATAGAAAGAAGAAGTAAAATCGTGCGTGCGTACGGAACGGTTATAGTCGCACTGTGTTTGTGTTTGAAGATTTCCTTTGTAGAGGAAGAATGTCCCAGTGTAAGTTCCACTTGAATGTAGGAAATTGCAAAAGTGTGTATGTCGTTCTAATATTAATAAAAATATGAACCCTACTTTTTCCAGATCAAAATACGACACTTAATAAACGAATCACGATTATTATGTTACACTTTTGTATAAAAATACTCCTATGAAAGTAACTATTAAAAGTCGAAAGGCAATACGAAACAGCCGTCAAATATCCTAGGCTAAATAGCTTAGTCCCAAAGTAAGCGAAACGTTCCCATGTAAATCAGTTGTACATATATTGTAGTATTTTATAACAAGAAAAAATTACCAAAAAATTGCGTAGCAAAAAAACTTGAATAAGCTCTGCTAGACAACAATTTGTTTGGATAAAACTCGTTTAATGACCGTAACTCCGAGCACTTAGTTTTCTACCGACATTTTAACAGAAATATGACATAAAACAGGAACACCTTTCACTTTGTCCGGTAATTAGTTTTTTCGCGGCAGGATGCGTCCAGGGAAAAGCTTTTACGGTTAATGCACTTGGGAGCAAAAGTTGGCTTTTTGCTTCAGGATATGAAAATGCATTTAGTAATAAAAGCTTTTGAGTTTTTCTTGTTGATAACAGGGCAATATTTGTTTACTTTATAAATGGTCTCCAAATGGAGGTAAAATGGCGTGAGATGAAACAATGGCGAATTTTGCCATGACCTTGACCTTCTGTGGGAAAGTCATCCTTAAAGAATTCTCCCCAAATTTATATTGATGACAATTGATAGATTGAATGCCAAAACGATTTTTCCTTGCAGTTAGGGGAATAAAGGTGCCAAAATAAATTACCCGGAGACTATGACAAATGTCTATTATTATGCGGCTCTTAACATTGTTGATAACACTGAAAAGTTACCATTTTCTGGTTGATTATACAATTTGTTTGTTTTATATATATTATGACTTGCCTGCCTCATATATTGGTAAAATTGTAATACCTATTCAAAATCTCACCGCTTTTCCGTGTGAATTTACAGCTGTAGTTAAATAGGTCGATATTCAGTGCAATTTCCTCCGCCCTCCCCCTTATTTATACATCACGTCTCCTAACTTAGCAAATAAATAAATAATAAATATCTTGGGACATCTTACACAAATCGACCTAGTCCCACGGTAAGTCTTGTGATGTGGGTACCAGGCGACGATATATATTATATAATAGATAGATACAGATTAAATACATATACAGCCATGACCAAGGAACAAATATTTGTGATGTAATTAATATTCCGGAAGTTGGCGGCACCTTGGGAGTCCGTAGGAATAGATGTTGGTGGTAAAACGTTGACAAATCTCCGATTTGCCGATGATATCGTCCTATTCTCTCACACTGCATCCCAACTACAGAGAATGCTTCAAGACCTTAGCACGGCAAACTTTGAGGTAGGTTTAACTATGAACAGGGCCAAGACTCAGCTCATGACCAATAGCGTGAAACATAGGGTAACGGTAGACGGGCAGGATATATAATATGTCGACGAGTCATCTACTTGGGCCAGATAGTATCCTTCGATAACAGGCAGTTCAGAGAAATCGATCGTCGTATCAACAACTCCTGGAAGAGCTTCTGGTCCATGAAGGCGCTAATGAAGGGCAACCTTCCGCTTTCACTAAAGCGCAAACTCGTAGACATGTGTATCCTGCCTGTCCTAACCTATGGCGCCCAAACTTGGTCCATCACTGAAGCACAAAAAACCAGCCTCAAAGTTTGCCAACGGGCGATGGAGCGCAGCATACTGGGTGTTCGCAGGACTGATCGCATCAGAAACACCGAACTGCTGCGCTCCAAAACCGGTATTGAGGATGTAGATAGGAAAGCCGCTAAACTGAAGTGGGACTGGGCAGGGCAAGTCTGCCGAATGCATCTCGAGCGTTGGGCGAAAGTAGCTACCGAATGGTCCCTACAACATGGTCGAAGCAGAGGCAGACCAAAAAGGAGATGGCGGGATGACCTGGACAAATTTAACGGGGAGTGGCGGGATTGTGCACTCGACAGGGTCGAATTTCGTGAAAAAGGGGAGGCCTTTGCCCAGCAGTGGGACACTGAAACAGGCTATAAAAAATAAATAAATAATAATACACAAATAATTCCCTCGCCGGGATTCGAACCCGGAACCTTCGGCTTCGTAGGCAGGAACTACCAACTAAGCTATGGAGGCTGACATCAAGCCGCTAAGTATTGTTTATCCCTTTCGGTCTTATCAATACGTTTTTTTTAAGATAGAAAGAGACAAACAATACTTAGCGGCTCGTTAAGTTAATTGACGTTTATGAATAAGGGGGTTCATCTCCGAGTCCAGCTTAACCGATTCTTAATTTGTCACTCTCTTTCAGCCGAGTTCATATAACAAAGGCGACACAGCTGCAGCTGGGAGGCCGTTTCGAGGTGGAACCTGGTGACGGAGCATCTAGAGAAGGTTACCTGGCGGACCATAAAGTGGAAACCTTCCTGATTATACCCCCAAAGGTATGTTGCTTTTACGTAACATAGTGGAGCGATGATAAATAGGGTGGGCGGCCGGTACTGGCTTTCTAAACAAAATATACGGTACCGGAACCGGGAAATTCCCGGTTCTGGCCATACAATTTCAGAACCGGGACCCTTCCCTAATGACAACCAGTAAATAATATTGTTCTTGTTACACTTTGTTATTAGGCTTGCAGCAAATAAGAACCACTGTGGGAGCACCATTAAGTAACATCAAATTTCGCCGAGAGAATAATATTACGTGTAGTTTTTTAATTTAGTTTTTTTTCTTAATTTGACTTACATCATCATCATCATCATCATCATCACATCAGCCGAAAGACGTCCACTGCTGAACATAGGCCTCCCCCAAAGATTGCCACAATGACCGGTCCTGCGCCACCCGCATCCAGCGGACTCCCGCGACCTTCACCAGGTCATCGGTCCACCTTGTGGGGGGCCTACCCACGCTACGTCTTCCGGTACGTGGCCGCCACTCAAGAACCTTCCCGCCTAACATCAAGCCGCCTAACCTTTCCGACTTACATCAAGTACCTAAGTAATTGGAAGAAAATCGTTCGATCCAAACGAACTGATCATACTTATTTCATTATTTTGCAATAAATATTTCTCTATATTCCTCTATTCTACCCTACATAGCAATGTACAAGTTACAGACCATTCTCAAAATTGCGGGAATAATAACTTGGAAATTTCCAAGAATAAAATTTTCATGAGAATTTAAGAGTAAGTTCTCATTGAGAATGTTTCCATAAGAACTTATAAAAATGTGTTATAAATAATTATTTTCAATCGTAAACAAGTAAATAAGGCAGTAAATATAACTCATAACTACTCATAAGACATGTATCTTACGGTATGGTCCTGGCTTTATTAGTTTATTTGTTAAATTGAGATTCCCGAGAACTTTCTCTATGCAAGTTTCGCAACTTATGAAACTTCTCCTCGGTACAATGCTAACCCTACATCACCTGCACGCCTACGAATCGACGTTTTGACTAGGTATTTCTAATGTATGTCGAAGTATAAACCCTGCAAAATTGCCTTCCATTGCAACTAGTTACGTTCGCGCGAATAATTCGCACCCTTTATCGCAGGCGTCGCATTCAATTCACAGTCGCCAGACTCAACATTGTTCGCATCTGTAGCCGCACCATGAGTTGACAAAGGGGCTATTTTTTTCAAAGTTATCTCCCACATTTTTCGGGGTATTGAAACTTTTATAATTGCCACTCGCGAGCTACTTCGATCATGATATAAAAAAAAATTGTCCCAAGGTTTTTTTTCCATTCCTTTAGCATTTTCATACCTTTTGTATGGCGGTAACCGCACAGAAAGTCCGAAAAATGGGTCAAAAATTTTCTATTAATTTCAATAGAAACATTTTGACCTCACGATTCTGAATAGAAATCATATAAAAATCCATGTGTTACAAAAAAAGTTAGGGAACCACTTTGAAAAAAAATTACCCAAATATCGGTTACGTTAGGGTTGACTCGATATGTAACGTAGTCCATCACGCTCGCTCCAATATAGTGCGAGTGTGATAGACTCGAGTAAAAGCTAACGTAATCGTTGCTTGCAAACTCAGGGTACGATCCTGAGTATGGCTATTTTTAGTGTCTCGCTCTGTAGCCATCGAAGAGTACAGTTCCATTCAGTGTATTAGTACAGTCAAAGGCGAAATAAGGTTTATACGAAAATTCTCAAAATTTTGTTCCAGTGCACTTTAATTCTGTGTAATACCAGATTTATAAGAGGATTCTTTCGATAGGTACAGTCACGTCTAATAATATGTATACATTTCGGAAAGTATGTCAAAGGCATAAGGATCAAAATTGTATACATATTATTAGAGCCGACCGTACGTATTTTTGCTCTTAACTGTACCATTAGGTAAAGATAAATAAATAAATATCTTGGGACTTCTTACACAAATCGACCTAGTCCCACGGTAAGCTCAATTAAGGCTTGTGACGTGGGTACTAAGTGGTATAGGTCTATTAAGCGTCTATAGTTTTCACGCCCAGTGGAATAAATTATCAGTATTTTGTGGTTTCTCGTGAGTTCTTGTGTTGCTTTAGATCTGACAATAATTTGACAATGGAATAGAAGAATGATTCACTGAACAAATAAAATAAAATACTTTATATTTCATTACTATAATAGTCCTAAAACTATTGAAAACTAAATTGTTTTTCAGTAGCAGCTAATACAAACATAGTATTTACATTGTTATTTACTACATCATCTTATTTTATTCATAGTTTTGCTTTGAGGTTGTATCAATAAGGTTCGAATTGTACCAAATACCAGAGTTCTGCAAAAAGTAATCTGACTACTTCTGTGAATTACACTTGTATGTGTACTTTGTAACTTAAATTAGTTTAGCACAAAAAAATACATTATCTTTGAAATTAACCAGAACCCAGCGAACGTTCCATTTTAGTATCTAAATATGTTCAGGATTATGCTCCTAATATATTTTCCTTTTATTTTCCGAGTACTTTGTATATCCAGTAAAGATATTTGCATTTAGTTTCGCTAAACTAAACGGCTGTTTTCTAAAGAACAGATGATCACTGTTATGAACAATACAGCTCTCAGTCTATTCACGACGTTGAATTAAACCATCTAGCACCAAAAGGAGATTAATGCCAGCTCGCTGTGGGTCTGGCAGGCTCTTAGGTTTAGAATGGGAGACAAATGAATGAAGATGTGAATTCGGTATGGAAATGAGTTGTTTACTTGGTCGATAATATTAAAGATGCCGATTTCTAAGTGTTATTATGAAGGTTGTTAGTCAAGCAATCGACTCGTGCTTGACTAATATAATTTGAATTTGGAAGTTCATCATACAAATTGTCTATGAATGATGAGCCTTCAAAGTCACTGACAGATCTTGACGAGTAAACAATGTTTTTGTAAGTGCATTTGAATATAAATAAATAGTAGTGTTCAAGAAGCGATGTGCTGTTTAATTCCATGTCCAGGGTCCTCGGATTAACCAACGAAGACTAAGAATGAACTTTTGACCGTTATAGATTAAACCTTATTATTATGAGGGTAAGACTTCTTTTTGAGTAAACTAACCTGATACTCAAACATAATTAATAAAATATTATCGAACCGTGCTACTCACGTATTCAAGTTGATGATTGCTCGACATGTTTCGACCCATTAAGAGGTTCCTCGTCCGGAGCACCCTCGGCCAAAGCCCGAAAGCCGAAAGACGAGGACCCTCTTAATGGGTCGAAACATGTCGAGCAATTGACTTAAATACGTGAGTAACCTGGTTCGATAATATTTTAATATGAGGGTAAGACTCACCATTTTTCCGATAGTCTTAACGTCATATAATTACACATATTATGGCTAATTTCTAACTGCCAAAAGTTAATTTTTAGAAATCGCAACTATAGTAAACTACACTCTCCGTCAAATAATATGGGTCAGGTCAGGTATAAAATTTCATAGAAAATACTGTAAGCATTATAAGTAGATTTTTAAAATGTTTACGGGATAAGTGGAATCCACTTTAATATCCATTTGTATTGGGATTCCTTGTTTTTTTCATAGAATCCAAAAAAATATGCAATTTTATCGTCAGATAACTCAACAACATGATTTGAAAAGCTCCTCCCGGAACTCGACCGAAAAGCTCTCTATTATAATACCTACGATTGTGTAAAATATTATTAAACGTGAACTGTTACCATCAAACAAACTTACTTTTGTTTACTTTATAATGTAATATTGAAGGGATTAGTAGCGATGTTTTAATTGCTTATAAGAGTAGATTAATTTGCGGAAATATCCGTACTTAAAACAAATTTGATCGCAAACTAGTTAATATGTACCCTTTAACAATTTTAGGTTCTAGTGGGTTGAAAATAATTTAGATACTTCAATTACAAAATGTTTTGTTCCATGACTATGGGATCTGAAGGGAAAGTATATTAACTATTCTGGAGAGGACATTTTGCTGAAATAATATTTTATGTTATTTTAAAAGCAAATAAAACTGCATTGAATGATTTAAAAAAAAATGTCGCTTTGCCCGGAAATCGAACTAAGTACAATTTTTTTTCGAAATTTTCCCAAACATTTTTGGTTATTCTTTTAGTTTTAGATAGTACTATGCTTCTCAAAAAAAAATGTTATTTTTTAAATCATAAAAATACAATATAAAATTTTTCGTATGCGTATTCGAAGCCTAGAAAAAGCTAGATTTTTTTGGATTTTATTTAATGCAGTATTTAATGTTTGAAACTTATTTCGGCGAAATATAATATCTACGATATTTAAGGTACTTACTTCCTTTCATGTCCCATAATCTTAGGACACCCATACACAATTACAGCAACACTTTATTTGATGATTTTGTATAGGTTGTTATTCAAAACTAACTACAGAAAGTACTCTTTAAAATAGAAGAAGGTACATAGATTTAAAGGTGCATCAATCAACCAATCACGTTTTGTGTACCTATCGAATTTCGTACAGTGGGAGGTTAGAACAGCGAATGCTCTTTTAGTTTGAACGCACCTTTAAGCCTTGATATAACTTATACGTCCACAGACACCTAATTGCTGTTGTGTTTGACCCTTGTATTGGTGCTGTGTTTGTCTCCACTCGACTGTGCTCGTGTTGTGAGACAGGCTCATATTGGCCAACAAATAGATTCTGTTGTCACAGAGTTTGACACTTGCAGTGCATGCTAGTCGCAATAAAATAATTTAAAACAGATAGGTGTTTGAGTAAGTGTTTTTTTAAAATTTTACTAATTTTAAGGGCTATTTATATAATTTGTCATAACAACTATGTATCTAAGTATAATTCACTTGGTTAGATAGATCATGGAAGTAATGGAAGTGACTAATTCTTCCTAGGACATGACATTATTGTTCTGCGATGTGCTTAAGAATTGCTTGGATTGGAACAATTAGTAAACTTTTTATGTTTTGCTAAAATGCGAAAAAACATTACGTGACTTCGTCATCAGTAGAGGTTTCAAGATTTCGCGAAGTTATTTATTTCTAGTCGTCGTACCGCCCGTGGCGCACACAATGTTTTTTACCACATTTGTGAGGGAAAAAAGGATATAAAAAATGTCAAAATAATTTTCGGCCGACTGCTGGACTCCTATTAATTATGCGTATGGACGCATTAAAAGGTAAATGTCCACAATCGTCATTCTGAGCAAGCGGGATGGCTATGATGATACTGCTGCCCATCGTCTTCTGTAAAAGAATATTTAGTGGCACCTGACTCGATTCTTACCACACCCACGAGAAGAATAAAAGGTTCCGCTGATCATATTTAAGAGCGGATTCTCTGGATACCTACATACCATTTGATTGTACGTAGCACGTTGTTTACTACATCGCACTAAGTACATTCTACAGTAACACAATTCGCTGCACACACCAGTGGCCACGAATATTGCTAATTTCCGAGACTATTGTCCTGCGAATATGTTTACCTGTCCACTATTCGATTTAGATGGAGATCGACTCGGTTATTGGATTGGATGTAAGGTGATTACTTTGTAGCCTGATGTTGCAGAGTAGGTTCCTACTTGATGAGATAATGATTTAAATATGATCTATTAGCTATCTCAAATCACTAAAAGTGTTAAAGATAGATGTGCTCCATAATACAATCATAATATAATCATTGCGTGGCGTAAATGAAATAAAAAACGTTTTTTCTAACAAGAAAACCTCGCGAGCAGCTAATCAACCGCTAAACCGCCCCATACTTTTATGGAAACCGGTATTATTTCCTATCTCTCATGTTGTTTTCATGGGAAATGTTATTCAGCATGGCTATCATTGTCGCTTCTTCCATCTCTGGATTCCAACCCTAAAATCAGTCTGTATTCAATCTTTAAATCCAGACAGATTATTACAAATTTGCTATGTCATATTTTGCCTAACTTCATGGAATATTGTCATAAACTTCCCTTAAGGTGCATTCAGACCAAGCGAACATTCGCTATTCTAACCTCCCACTCTACGAAATTCGATCGTTACACAAAACGTGATTGGTTGATTTCGTAGAGCGGGGGATAGAACAGCGAATGCTCTTTTCGTCTGAATGCACCTTTAGAAAATGTGCTTTAAATTCCATTTGATCGTCTTTTATTATTAGGTTGCGTATCCTATTTCGCAAAAAGTTATATTCGTAACAGCATGGTTTCCGTGATTGATAGCGCTTAAATTTAGTCTATCCCTCGAAACTCCAACAATTTAAACCCTAATACCCCCAATAAACCCCTAACCTTATTTTACACAGTCCTTATCTCGTAGGGTTACCAACTAATCGTTCCAGTGCTGAATTGCTCTAGATAACGTAACCCTATAACCCTATTCGAGTTCTACAAATATTAACTTGACCTGTGATTCAACTCGCGTATAGTAATGGCCAGCTACAATGTCTACGTTCTTTTTGATCGAATCGGAGTTTTCGACTTCGAATGCGCCTCCTGATCTAAGATCAAAGCGCCAATCTTGGATCGTCTTAATTGTGTCTAGTTGGAAGGTTTTACGAGAGGAGTTTTGGCGAAGTATCCCGTGTGGTTCCTGCGTGGTTTGATCGAACATTTTGATAGCATTACTTACTAGTATATTGTATAAGCATGGTTAGTTTTTTGAGTTCTCTTTTATTGACTATGCAAAATAAAATAGCTAGAATTTAACGTTTCTCTGGTGCGTATTTATATATAAGTTATGTAAGATAAGAAACTTTTGCAGCAAATGTTCTCATTTACTGAAAAGCTTTTTTATCCGGCTATCCCTCTTTAATTTGTGAACCCTTGATTCAATAACAAGATTGCCTTTACGCTAAAACCCTTAGTTGGTTAATTTAAGTGTATGAAAATGATATTCAATTTCTGCTGACTGAAGGGAGGGACTGAAATAGTGAAAAGACGAAATCCTTTTCCGTCTTAATGGTGCTTTGTACTTGGAATATGTATGATAATGAAAATTGTATGTCTCTATCAAGTGAGGCATATTATACACATCTTGTATTTCCATTTCAGAAGCCTTCCGGAATATCAGAGAACGGTCGCCTTTCCGTCTGCACAGTGGATCGTAAAGCCAGCATCGTGTCTTCGATCTACAATGACGTGTCGCCGACTAAGCCACGGGACAACGTCAGTCCAGCACCGTCGACAAACAGCTTTGAGGATGTTGTTCCTAAAGTGTTAAGGACGGAGTCTATGAGGACCACCGTAGGACCGCCTGGTGGTGAGATATAAAATTTGTTCACCGGTATCCATCCTAAGGTGTGTGTAAGAACACATACCTTATGATGGATAGCGGTGAACAAATTTTCGTAAGGCGAGTGAATGGTCAATAAAAAATGCTAAGAGGCAGCATAACATTTGAATATGTCATTATTACATAGTCTGAATTAAAATCTTATTTACCTAGGTAACCGTACCGAATGTAGGCGACTATTCTACTTGGTAACATATCGCTCATGCACGCTAATCTCTTGCTGTTATTTCCTAGAAAGTTTTTCCAAAAAAATCAAATCAAACCGTTCGTTATCCCACTTTTGATATGATATCATGTCACAGAAACTCCCCTTTCTTACAAGTGACTAATCATCAAGAGTAGCACCATCAATCGTAGTAATCTCATTCTTTTCACAGACCTCAGCAGACGAGCTTCAGTGAAAGTTGAAGGTGCTAAAACTGTAGCATTTGAAAGCCAAGCAACGAGTCCAGGGGAAGGATTAGGGAATGGAGTTATTCCAGTTAGCACGAAACCTAAGAGTCGAAGTGGATCTATCATTGGAGCTATTAGCCCTATCATGGGAACAGGTAAGGGAATAACAATAAATAATAGATGAGGCTACCTCAACAGTAATCGTTAAATTTGTTTTGTTTGATGATCTCAAAACTTTATCCAGAACTCAACACTAAATGACCAATAATGGTGAAAAAAATAAAAAGAATGTACTAATTAATCAAACAAATTAGGTAACCATCGCATTTACTTTACTCAAATATTGTGCTTGAATCATTTGATTTTTCTATGATAAAGTAAATCATAATAATATCGATGGCAAAAAGCGAGAACGTAGTAACCGCCAAAATGCAAACTTTTCACCAGAGCCAAAAAACTTTTCGATTTCTAGAAAAAAAATCATAACTCTTTCATTTATGAACAAAAATGCTTGATGTTTGGATCTAATTCATAACTTATGGTTTTCTTTCAACTGTCATATTTAATATTTAACAAAAAAGACTGGTTTACGACTTAGTGGCGGTTACGACAATTGAACACTTTTTTTCGTTACGCGAAAATGCTGTAAACGCCAGAAGTAAATGTACTAAAATAGTGAAACGAGTAAAATGTCCATAAAGCAGAAACGCTGTAATGATGCATATTTATTCCGAAGATGCAAATAATTTTGACGTAAATGTCATTACGTTCTTTATAGGACTAACTAAAATGTGGTAAGTGTCCACCGCCAAAAAGAAACTGTGAAAACAAAACGACTTAAGTATCAATCAACTTTTGTTAACATACATTTTCAAAATGTTAACGAATTTTAAATGCTGGTTTCTTACAAATTAAAAGATCAGACGCAACAATTACAGTCTTAATATATCAAACACTACCTAGTTTTAATTACTCTGTATAAAAACATTATGAAAGTAACTTAAAACCTGTGTTGCTTATAACATTTCAAAAGGCTAATCAAATCTCTGATATAAAATCACAACCTTGTATCATGCTAAAACAAACATAAATACTCTTAGGGTTAATCAGACTATAATATTGTTATCTGCTAAAACTAAATAATATTATTATAGGCAATGAAGTTCAATATTCCCGTGAAAACTTTAGATCTTATCCTCAGTTTTGGCATTAAATTGTCTCTTAAATAACTTTTATCGATATAAAACTCACTACCTATTAAGCCCACTAACTATAAAATATGTTTTGAATGTAATTATTACCTTTAATAT
The DNA here is from genome assembly GCA_025490895.1 of Thaumatotibia leucotreta. Classification (NCBI taxonomy): domain Eukaryota; kingdom Metazoa; phylum Arthropoda; class Insecta; order Lepidoptera; family Tortricidae; genus Thaumatotibia; species Thaumatotibia leucotreta. Next base: position 6,014 of record JALPQI010014354.1, on the reverse strand, counting down.
ATTTACAAAGAATACTATTTACAGGTATTGGAAAAAAAAACACAAATCATTCGTAAACCTAAAATTATAATAACTAACTGAAGCTACCACATCCCCCAAGTTGCTTCCCTGTGGGAAATGCCTAACCTCTGGCCAAGAAATGAGCCAGCCCTATGGTCACCCGTTGCCTCAGACAGCCTTTTCCCCAACTCCTTAAAAAGTTTGTGGGCGCCAGGACCCCACGACCCCAGAGTCTCCACCGCAAAAGTCGCAAAGTCATGGCCACCACAAAGGCCGGTGTACTCCCGATGTTTTAAGACCTCCGCAGCCAAAGCCGCTAAACCCTCCCTGACTGAAGTGGTGGCCACAATACATGTGAAGGCGCGAGGGTGTCCAAGCACGTCGCATCCCAAATAGGCGGCCTCCCAAACTGCCACGGTATGAGCGTCATCCCAGCTGGTCTCTTGCCATCGTGACGAGCCAGGCCAGGGGGCTCGGCAGGCACGCCCACGCTGGCAAAAGCAAGACGGATCACGTCATTCAGACTGGCGTGGCAAGGTATACGACCAGCGCTCCTCCGACAGGAGAGGCCGTGGCCACCCCGGGAGTCTACCTCACCACCGCAATAACAACGGTGGGGGATAACTATATCCGCACCCAAGCGAAGCCCAGCAGCCAACCTTAGGGAATTATTGTCCAGCAATGTGGCGCAACTCCTGGAAAGGTAAGCTTGTAGCCAATATCCCGACTCCCTTTCCGACGCTGCAAGCAGACAGGCTTTTTCAGCTGAGGAGGTGGTGGAGTCAAGCAAACCCAACTGTGCCCCGCGGCACAGAGGCTTATCCCAAGCCCTCTGCACGTCCCGTTCTGATGGCAATTCATCGTTCGGACAGGCCAAACTCCAATCATCTAACGCCTCCGCCAAATACGCTACCTCGAAATCAAGTAGTGATGGATTGAGGATACTTCCTACGAGAGTAAGCGTACTGTGCACAGATGATAAAAAAGCAGCAATATCAATACTCGACACCCACCGTATACCTAAGCCAGCAAACCGTATGAGAGTAAGAGTTTCCTGGATTAGCTGCCTCTCATCCAGTTTGATATTTAAAATGTTTTGCATTGTAATGTGTATCAAACTGTCCAACTTCTCACAGAGTTGCGGAAACTTCCAAAAAGGACTGCATCGCATGGCATACGTCAACTTTGGACGAGGAGACAGAACCAGAGAATGAAAAAAGCCATGTGCGAGGAGACCTTGAGCGGACTGTCTGAATGCTGGGAGAAACGCAGAATTTGGGCATCAACAAAATCAGGCATTGATTCCTTAAATACAGGGGCTCCAAGTAGATGAAGAGAATCCGCGTTTATCACCTTTTTTTTATAGCACGTCGGTGGATGGAAAGCAGTCACCGTAGCCTATGGGCGCCTGCAATCTCAGGGGGTCACATGCGCGTTGCCGACCCAATAAAAATAACGTTGGCACAACAAAGTGGCTCCACTCCACCTGAGCGTAAGTAAAAAGTAGAGCCCAAATCGCGGCAGCAACGAACAGGAGACAATCAGTAACCTGTTAGTTGCCACCGCCTTGCTGGCCCGCTATATGCTGGTAAATACACCGGCTGACCCCGAAACACGGCAAACACGAAGCTAAGTCATTTCACGGGCGTTTACACCGAATGTACGGTGGTAGCCAACCAGGCGGGTACTAGTAAAAATACCCTACCACCGGCTGAGAAGCTGGCTACTCAGTATTTCCCTTAGTCGACTCCTACGACACCCACGGGAAAAGAGGGTACCACCACCTTGATACCTTGATTCTCAAAATTGCTAATAATTTGGGACCTGCTTACATTGACTGAGCTCACATACAGCTCACATTTTCCCATATTCAGCTCAAGACCTATTTCACTAAACTTAGCAGCTACGGAGGTCAAATCACTCAGAACAGACTCTGCCTCGCCCCCGAGGCTACCGTCGTCCAGGTACCACATGTTGAGTTTACTGACAAGTGTCGAGTTAATAGAGTGGATTGCAAGGCTAAAAAAAGGCGTACCCGAGTGGATCACCCTGTTGACAACCTATTGCAGACAATATGTTGTGCTTCGCGTACATTCAATCTGAAGGGCTGCTGTAACCTTGCCAGAGATAGAAATATAATCCAGATAAGTTTTTTTGCTTCTCTCTTAACAAAGCATCGTGACCGACGGAGTTGAAGGCATTTTTAATATCAATCTTAACCAGTACAAGCTCTTTGTTGCTTAGCAAGAACGTATTTCTTTTTATTTAATTTTCAACATAATTCTTAAACAATTATTGTTTGAACACAACTATCATATCCATTATAAAAAAAATCTTTGAAGTAATCTCACTGAACTATTCTGCCGTGCAATTCCTAAGACACAGTAACTGACAAAAGTCGATTTTGAGATAATAGCAAAAAACAGTTTGAAAGTAATATATTTCCCAAGATTTAATAGTTAATGAGATTTTTTTTATTGCAAAATGAAGTATTTAATTCATACAATATGATAAATTAAAAAACACATGCTTCTGCATTTTCTAAAATTAACTAAGTGGTTTTTTCGAAATTCTGTGTTTATACTGCGCTTTTAAAAACAGGGAAAAATATAACAATTACTAATTAAGACACAGTAAAATGACCACTTACTGCACAAATTTTGCGTGCTTTATAGAGATAGGCGGCATTTTACTGGTTAAACTGCAGTAAAAGGGACAAGTACACTGTGATTTAACTAGTATTTTGTTTGAATTTTCCTGCTACGAACATCGTTCACAGCAGTAAAATATAGTTTTTTTTTAAATAAAGTAATTAAAATACAACAAAACTTTGTAACAGCATAACATAACTTTATTATTAAGAAATTCAAACACGCTTATCAAGTTTCATGCCAATGTGAGAAACAGAAGGAAGTAAAAAACGATTTAAAAGTTACTTAGAAAACGCAGTTTATTTAGGGATTTGTCGTCAGTAATACAAAAATTAGACAAAAATTAAGGTTTATCACCACATTTTCTTAAGCAATGAAATAACAATCAACTTTAGGTACCATTATCAGTTGTTATCATAGCAAATGGCACATTATATTTAGCATTACATTGATTTCAATGAGTAAAATCACGGCTGATTATGGCGTAGCACTTCTACGATTAATTTAAATTAGTATAATTTCTTACGTATTCGTGTCATTTATAAATCAAAAAGTCTTTAGAATACTGTATATTATAATACAAAACCCTATAAAATAATAAATTGTCATTAATTATGACCTATTACTACAATAGTACTCCGCTCCTGGAGTATATTTATGTATGACTCAAAAGGTGGTTTTGTTATGCTTTTTTGGAGAAAACTAGGAAATAAATTTGCTTCGTTAAAGCACCCTGTTAATAAGATAATTAAATGAAACCTCTTTAGTCAAAAGTCATAATCCTAGAACCGCCAGCTGGTTTGTGGAGGCCTTTAATAACCTACCTACAGTATTGCCACCGAATCATAATAACATTTTAAGAAAAACTACTATTGACGTGGCATGACAGACAGTATTAAACAAACACCTTGACAGGATATTACATAGGGGTAATTAATTATTTTTTGTTCGGTAAAAGAAAACAAAAAAACAATATTATGACATGACGATGATATTTAAGGGCACAGCCCTTAAATAGATGATGATGATGATGATGATGATATTTTGTTAGCAAGGCATTGCTTAATAAGATGACACCGTCGCCTATGAACCATAACTCGCATAGCAAAATTAAATGTGTACAAACTAAAGAGAAGGTTATTACCTTTATATGTTTAACTATATAAGTTTTTATACGGCGACGACACCTTGGTTGTTTTAAATTGTAAACAGGTCAAGAATTATTTTCCTACCTTAAACAGATGTTCTAACGATATCACTATAGCGATATCACTTGAAGACTCAAGGAACGTCCGAGATGGAACTAACTCGAATTTGCAACTTAAAATAAAGGTCTAAATGCAGTTAAAATAGTCCAATAACATTAAAATACTGCCTAAACTGCAGTTCCTTGGGGTGCTACTGTCCTTTAGCTAGTATTATTGCTATTGAAAGTAATACAACATACAGCATAATGCGTACATTAATGAACTTGTTACTGCAGTTTAGATGGCAATACGATACTTATTTGAACAGTAGGGTACCACTTTAAATATCGTTATTTTATTCCTACTGCGTCTTAACTAGTAATTATGCTTATTAATCTATGAACCTGGAAACGCAGTACAACACTTTTAGCATAAAAATTGTATACTGTGTTTTAATTAGTTTCTTTATAAACGAAATACTATGAGTTTACACGCTAAAAATCATGAAAATCTACACTTGTACTGCGTTTTAGTCAGTATCAGCCCAAAAACCGTAGCCGTAGACCATTTTACTGCGCTTTATATTGCATTGTGCAGGAAAAACTTGTCACTTACTGCTTTTGGGGTTTCGAGTTTCCATGTTCCAGTTTTCCAAATTAAAAACCGATCGATTTGGATTATGCGTTTTGATTTGCGGATTATAGATCACCAATAAACCAAAAATCGGAAAATTGGCAGTTACTATGGTTTAGGAATTGCACGGCAGTATTAATATTTAACTTAAATAACTAAACGTTATCATACTATGGTACGTACAAAATAGATTTGTTATTATTTATTTAAATAAAAACTTGGAATCATTTTTCTTAGGCAGAATATCACTTGAAATTAAAATAGGAACCTAAAAATGGCATTCCAATGGAATTCATTTTCACTTCGCGGACACACAGAGTACACAGACTACGTACACCCACTCGCTCCGGTGATCGCCAGTAGTCTAAATCGCAGGTCGTATTTACGAGCCACATCGCCGCGAGCGCACATTTTTATTGCTGTATCTTCAAGCGGTACCCACATCACGTTGTTTTTCAAATGTCGTTACTGTGGCTTGGTGCTAATTTATTTTCGAATGAAATGTAGTAAGCGTCAATCATTGACAATTTATTTTAGGATAATTGCAGTAAACTTGGTTCGTATTTTTTTCACTACATGCAGTAATGCTGTAACCGCCACAGAACAAAATTTCGGCAACGCTGTTGCCACCACACGCTTTGATTTATGAAAAAACAATATTGGCGTAAATGTACTCGTTTAGAAAATTACTACTATTTGGGTGTTTACAGCAATTAGATGGGGGCATCGTCAAAAAAATACATTCGTTTTGCAACGTAGTCCAGTTTTTTCTAAGCATCGTAGAGTCATGGGACCCAGACCAGTCGACGCAGAAAAATTCGCTGATTCCGAATATGCAAAAAAAATTTTTTCGACCAGGTGGCGGTTACTACGTTCTCGCTTTTTGCCATCGATATGTTAAAGTAGAAAATAATAACAGTTTCACACTTACAAAAAATAAATTAAATGCAACAAGTTTGTACAGAGTTGATATAATTATAATTATTGCAACCGTAAAGTTTACTTATTTGGCTTATTATTTTTCTTCAGAGAATACTACTGCATTAGAACTGACTTTTGACATTGAGTTGGATTCTCTACCGCCATGTGTCTTTTCTAGAATGTTAAGTACTTCGACAACTATTTCAACAGAATCTTCATCCCAATGTTAGTCTTATCACAAGAATGCTTCATGAACGCCCTATTTATGTCTGTTGGTTTTTATTCGTATTCATTATTTTTAACTTCAGAATAATACTGTATTTTATTTTATATCGTGTTTCGATTACATGTGTTGGTTTTTACAAGCAAGATATTTCATTGTTTCATTAAAAGATTGGCACTCAGTGACACCCAATCGTTAGAAATATGTGACAACGAAAAGCATCACGCGGATTTTCATCTTGTTCGTTTTTATTGATTTCTTGTCATTAGAATTAATAAAAGTTGTAAAATGTATATTAAATGAGTGGTAATTTTTCAGCTATTCCTGGTGTACCCAGTAGATCTAGACCATCTAGCAAAATGACAAAATATGTCGAATGCTGGGGTGCTGATAAGCCTT
>JALPQI010014353.1:0-33474 GCA_025490895.1 Thaumatotibia leucotreta | reverse complement strand
ATAGGTAATGAAGTAATATTAAAAAAAACTGCATTGGTGGCGGTCTATTTGCGTGATCGGCTCCACACAATAACGATTTTATTGTTCCTATTCCGTCACACATTGTTCCAAGCGTGCTATTTTTAGATAAACATAATATCCTATTAATATCATATTGCCAACATGTTTTCAAATTTCAAATACGCTAGGGTACAAAGGGTAACGTGCCGGCATGATAGATGACCGATAAGAGCAAGTCATCACACATGCAGGAACATGAGAAACTCCGTTATGACGTCATTCCCTCATCCTTTGTTTACCAGCATTGTACAGAAATGAGGGGAAATGAGGATGTTTAAACAAAAGTTCCGCATTATAACATTAATGAAGGAAGGATACCGTAGGCGGTGGCTTTGCGTCAAAAGCGCATAATCATACAGGGTAGAAACAGAATTGGGTAGTCGCGGTCAGTGAGGGCAGCTACCGGATCCGGGGCAAATAAGCATCAAACGTTCTCTTAAAAGATTGTCTATCTCATGAAGGTCTTCGATACTTTTTCTGCCACTATGGGGCGGTAAGATGGCAGCACTGTGGCGTAGGGTCGAACGAACTGTCAAAATAAATACACATTTTTTTGTTTTATTTGTTCTTCAAAGGACTGCTTTAGGATTTTTTTGTAAAAATGAAAAAAAAAACAGTTTCAATTCAATTCCCATGAAATTAACAAAGATTTAGTATTTTTTTCTAGTGCCAGTTAATTTGCGCCTCTGTTTTCGACCTCATATGCAGTTTGTTTTCGAATTTTGAACCAAACCTTTTTAATTATTCTTTTAGTTCTAGATACTATGTTTCTTAAGAAAAAATGTTATTTGTTATCCATTCTTTTGAAAGACATCAAAAAATTGTAATTTTTCAATTCAAAAGAATGGATGGTTCGATGCCTAGAAAAAGCTAGATTTTTTAGGAAAATGTTTGAATGCAGTAGTAGCAGTCAAAATAAAATAAAGCCTCCTTTCAGCGAAATATCCTATCTACTATATTTAAGGTACTTTCCCTTCACGTCTCATAATCTTGGGACACCCGGTAGAAATATAATTTAGAATTTTAGTACTTATATGAAATGGACTTTGAAACTGCAATAGGTATTCACATTGTATGTCGCCTTACCATTTAGATTACGAATGGCAATGCTTCCTTGAAAGAACACTCATATAGACCAAATAAACATTAATTCGTCCCAGTAAACAAGCTTAATATAACCTGGTTCTCTTGTCTTTGTTTCGGAATTAAACTGTCATAAATTTATAAGTACGGTTTTAATTGCCCACCCGGATGCAGAATTGCCGAGTGCTTCATCTAATTTTCAATTCCATAATTCCCGCTTGCACTAAAGTAAACTGTGATTTAATTTTAAAAGTATATACGGCGTTGTTTTAAACTAAATATGCACGGGAATAATTTTAGCTGAAAAATGTAACTTTACTACGCTTTAGATTTTGTTTAAAATGCTGCATATTTTTATGTTATAACCTTCGCTGTGTTGTTCAAAGTAAGTACCTACGTTTACCTACGAAAATCGTTTAAAACCTTGTAACATAATAATTAAATAGATAATTATCATGGGACATCCTTACATACATCCTTACATGGGCCGTGTGGTGACGGCAGTAAGAATACATTTATCACCACCCCAACTCCTCCTGCGGGTGTCGTAAGAGTCGACTAAGGGATCGAAGTATCACTGACCATTATTTGATAAAAGATTGATGATGAGCAGCAGCGTCATCATAGTGGAAACATTACTGCTATCGCCAATCCGCGTGCCCAGCGTGGCGATTATGGTCATTTACCTCCTAATGCGTCTATACACAAAGTTAATAGGAGAGGCCTACGTTCTGCAGTGGACTATCATAGGCTGATGATGTATGTATGTATCCTTACATAAATCCATCCAGTCCCAATTGGCTTAGTATTGTTTTTTATTGAGGGTAAATTCCGACAATTTATATAATAAATAAATAATTACAGAACAATCGAATCGGGATTAGAACCAGGGACCTCCAGTTTCGCAGGCAGGGTCACTACCGACTCGACTGACCTAAGTATGCTGTACCAATTAGTATTTCAACTATATTCAGTGGTCTCACTGTGTTTAAACATACATAAATCTGTAATAGTTGTCATGCACAACATGTTTACAAGTTGAGATGTAATCTCACTGAAACATGCCGCGCATCGTATCTGAAAATGCATGAGTTTAACATTTTAATATTAAATAATACCTACTATGTAAAATAAGCTCGAAAATAAAACTCTACTTCTCGAAAACTACAATGTATTCCATTTATAGGATGCGTTTTTAACAGGATTTTAGATATTTACCATAGCAAGCAAATATTGAAAGGCTTTATTTAAATATTTATCAAACGGGTTACTCACGTAATTTAAGTCGATAATTACTCCACATGTTTCGATCCATTTAGAGGATCCTCATCATGGAGTATCCGCGACCAAAGTCCGAAGTGTACTGGTTTAAATTACGTGTGTAACCCATTTGATAAATATTTAAATACTGTTAGTTCAATTTTATGAACAGCATTTTTTTTCAATCCTTGTTTTTACATGACCGAATTTTAAGATACTCAAGTCACAGCGTCTGTTTTTGCTAAATATTGGTGTCCATAATATACCGGCTTTACTCCTTAATAGGTCCTTACATAACTAAATAACTTTCATTGTTTTTTTTTTTAATATATTATTTTTACATACATTGCATTCAGTTACCTAATGGTTATTCAAAAATAGTAAATATAAACATATAAAAATAGTTCGTCAAGATACAAGAAAGTGTTTTTATGACAAGTTTTGTCACAATATTAACAACAACAAAACCATCCACAACACGTTTCGTTGATATAAATTTTAAAATAATTGTTAATATTAAAACATCCCTGTCTGGCACGTACCGGCTCAAAAATTCCAAATATGCTCGCTGCATTCCCCCGTTGGATAGCTAAGGATATCCGCTGAACTAAGTACGAATAAATATAACTTCCATTAATAAGAATATGAAAGCTATAAATATCGCCAATCAAGTATCGAGACATCGTAAATATGCTCCCAAAACGTCAGTTATTCTGTAACATTTCCGAACATTATTACAGCACAAATTGGTGATAAATTGAATAAAAGAGAAGTACTGCCTTTTCCCCTTTCCTCGTTCCGGTTGAAGCAAGTTTTGTTTGCGAATGCCAAACTTATACTTATAGTGGAAATCTGTGCTTTTGTTATATACGGGGTGACCCTGATTTAGGGCTCGGGGGAGAAAGGGTAACTAAAAAAGTTTTGGTCTATTATTTGCCGAATGGACGTAGATTTACAACACGACGTTTTTGTTGTTAAGGTGTAAGTGAAAGGAGACAGAAGATTTATAGTTTCTAACGTCGTATGGAGGTCATACTTTAGTTCTTAGGATTTCCACTTCGAAACTTTTTGGAGAACAAAAATGTAATTTCGAAAATCTACGTGTAGTAAATCTGAGACTAATATTATAGTCCTCACTGGTGATCGTAGTATCATGATTGTATTCAGTGTTTTGGTGTATATACAAGACAGTGAGAGAATGGTGAGAGTAGTTTATTTTAAACACATCATTATTAATGTATTTCTACTCGTACATAGTTTAATTTACAACTAATTATTTATTATCTGAAAAATTTAAACTATAACATTACAAAACTACACTATAAATAAAAATATATACTAACCAAACTTAAAACAAAACTTAACGTTATAATACAAAAACACTAACAAATATCTTAAACTAAAACTATCTACCCGAATAGGCTCATGGTTCCCGACGACGCAAAAGTGCCCATCAGAGTCGCAGCGTTTCCGCGTTGAACTGCAAAACTATTATTGAAAAAATCATTAAAAATTATTATCTTAAACTACATTACCAATACTTTTGTGATGTCATGCAGACATGTAGTAGGTACATATAAAGCGTCTCTAAAAAAATACAATATGAAGAACAGGTTTACATAATTATATTATTCGTTCTTTATATTGATTTAAACTTTCACGATTATCACTCATATTTTAAAGACAAACGGGTCTTAATCGCGTAAACTTACGTTTAATTATATCCTGACGTTTCGGGCATGACGTTACACCCGTGGTCGCAGGTCGTGGTCTGCCTGCGACCACGGGTGTAACGTCATGCCCGAAACGTCAGGATATAATTAAACGTAAGTTTACGCGATTAAGACCCGTTTGTCTTTAAAATATTCGTTCTTTCTTTTGAATTTGATTGTGATTACTTATCTTCACTCTGACATAGGTAAATGTTGTCTGTGTAGATAAATGTCTTCTGAAAGAATCAGCATAAGTTATGTTATGTAGCTCTCGTACTACTCTTATTTTAAGCACTGCCAAGGCACAGTTGTATACCGTTATTTTAACTCAAACTGTTTCCCATACATGTATTACTTTTCGCTTATCGTATACGATTACAGAATGACATCTTGGCTAGGCCTGAAATTTTGTATTCCTCTTCAATTCATCACGTTTATGAATTTCCATGCTAACCAATACTAACTTAGCCCGCCATTTAAAAGCTGTGATTGGTCCATCAAAGTTTTGATTGGCTATATTCTGTTGAAATTTGTCAAAAATGTTTACGGACGTATGCGCGGTGTTATCAAAAGTATGTCCTGCCTATAACGATACAATATTTTAGAATTATAACTAACGTGAGCCTCAAAAATATTCATATATTTCGCGAAACGTACTCACGTAATTTAGACGATAATTGCTTGACATGTTTCGATCCATTTAGAGGATCCTCAGCATGGAGTACCCGCGGCCAAAGCCCGACGTATATTACATTTAAACGACACTCACGTTTTTAGATGCATTTTTGAGCACCCGTTAGACGCCCATGTTTATATGTGGACGCAAGTACATGCTAGATATTACAAGGAAGGATGTTTCAAGAAGAGCCTTGGTTAGCAAGTATTCGAATGCGAAGTTTTTGGCCAGGTGCTCCCAACGGAATCCACGTGATACTAACTTGTGGCTACCTTCATAATTTATCTTGATGTTTATTGATCACGTTGTTTTGATGTGTGAGCCGTGGGGAATTTCTATTCTCAGCCATAACGCTATCTCGATGAAGCGCGTTTATTTCCGTGCAAATATGAAGCATAAATAATAAATCGATAAATATCCTAGTATCCACAACACACGCTATTTATAGGTAATTGAGCTTACCGTAGAACTAAGTTGATTTGTGTAAGAATGTCTCATGATATTTCTTTATTTATGACCTTAAGCTGTTGACACCTCATTCCAAGGTCTAGGCTCCCAAACTTTTTAGTGCGACTAAACCCTAATGAAAAAAAAACCCAACCCTTAAAAACAATTAAAAACTCAATTCATCAGGCTTATGAATTTCTATGTTAACTTAAACCGCTATTAGAAATAGTTGTGATTACTCCAGGATGCTTAGCCAAGTTGCCAATCGCTAACGCTTTGGTAGCTTATCGTAGTTTTCCTTCTGTCACTCTTTCATATTAGTGCAACAAAGACAGGTAGCTGCCTTTCGTTTACGACTGACGATTAAGCGCTAGCGATTGGCAACTTGTCTAAGCACCCTGGGATAGAATCCGGTTTTTTCGAAAAATTTAAATATCGAAGCAATCTTATATTTTAAAATGTTTTATTTTATTTAAGTATGTAGTAACAACGTATTTTTGAATTACTCCATTAACAAAGAATTTATACACCAAAGAACGAAAAATAACCGTTCTTTTATATGGAGAAAATACCGATATCCGATCCTTGGATTAATCCATCAAAGTTTTGATTGGCCAAATAACTAGTATGTAATTCTTGATTCTTCATTTGAGATTCCTGCTATTTTGAAGGGTTTTCACTTTATAATTTTTATGCAATGATCACGGTTTCCTTGGCAAGCTACAGCGGCCCCCGTTTTCTATTTTGAGTGTTGCCACCGCCTTTGATGCCTTTAGCGCCCCCCAGGGACCGAAACCGGTATTTCCATACAAAAATAACAGTTTAAAATTTTTTTTTTAATTTAAACTGTTTATCTCTGAAGTTGTACAAAATACAAAATATTACATAACTTAACTCTTAATCTATTATATATTAGATTTTAATGTTCTATTTTCGTTCTTTATATAAGTTCTTCGGTATATAAGTTCTAATTTAATGGAGTAATTTAAAAATCATCATCATCATCATCAGCCTATGATAGTCCTGGACGTAGGCCTCTCCTATTAACTATGCGTGTAGACGCATTAGGAGGTAAATGCCCATAATCGCCACGCTGGGCAAGCGGATTGGCGATCGCAGTAATGTGTCCACTATAACGACGCTGCTGCCCATCATCAATCGTTATGAAAAAAAAATGGTCAGTGACACTTCAAACTCGGGCCGTGTGGTGACGGCAGTAAGTATACATTTGTCACCACCCCAACTCCTCCTGCGGGTGTCGTAAGAGTCGACTAATTTAAAAATATGATATTGTAAATTACATAAAATACATAAAGAGTATAAAACATTTAAAAATATTAGGCTAGTACGAGGGTTTTGTAAAATAACGGTTACGGTCCTTGGCGCCCCCTGAGGGGCGGTACAGACTTTGAGAATCTATGGTCTACAGTTTAATTTCGTGAGTAACCAAACAGTAATAATATTATAACCTTTAACGAGGCGCGTGCCAGCCGCCATTACTGCCATTACACGCTTACGATAACGAAATGCAGCATTTGATAAATCATAACGAAATAAAGTGAGGTGTTTTAACACGCGAATCGAGTTATGGTGTTATGACGCGGTTGCTATAGCAACAGTGGGACGTTGAATTAATTTTAATCACCTTCAAGGGATTAAAACAAGTACCAACTTATACATATACAGGGTGATATCTGGATCATGGAGCAGGAGTGAACAAACAAAGTACTAGGGACTTTTATTTACGATATCTGTGTTGTCGCCATAGTGGAAGTTGCTCAGCTTTTTTTATATACCTATTAAAGGTTAGCAATACGAAGTTGTATAATATATAAGGTCCTAATTTATTAGATGCAGATATTTTTACAGCTGATAGTACTCGGTCTCTGGAGTATATTAAACCGTGAAACATTATAGCGTTTACGATGTTTTTTTGCAGAAAACGGAAAAACAAATTTCCTACGTAAAAAACACCCTGTTTATGTGATTATTAAATGAAAACTCATTGAACAGATTCTAGTACCTCTTTTACGTACTACTTAACTGGAACTGGCCACTTACGTCTTTACGTCAATAATAGTAGATTGTTCAACGAGGGACTAAAACAGGCCATTATGACACGAGATATTTATCCACCCGAGCGTAGCGAGGGTGGATGTAGTTCGAGTGTCATTATGGCTGTTTAGTCCCGAATTAAACACTCTACTTTTCACTTAGAATGCGAGGAAAAAAACTACGTTCTACATAATCTCAGTATCAATTAACAGAAAGAACAAATATGAAACAAAAAAATTATATGTTCTGCGATGTCAAAACTTCCGATTTCTTCGGAACATGGCCACTTTACGATAAATTCGAAAACTTTTTCTAGTTATATGGTTTAGTTGCAGTATGGTTTTAAGCTTCTTAGATTTTTCATCAAAATATGTCAGAAATACGCCTTCCATAAATGATGTTGGTACCTACCTAATTTGCTTTCCAGTTTTCCAATCCATAAAAGTTTGATACGCTTTTGAATATATTACACTAGATTTCGGCGGCAAAAGATTTTGCACCACCTCTTTTGCATTCTTCTTCATTCTGGAGTAAGGCGTTAATACTTCTTCATCGCATGACGTGACATCGTAAATTATATAACTACGATTTGAACAATATTACATAAGGACAGAAACACAAAAAAAGCAATCAAATTCGTTCCGCGTTTAAGTTTTTATCTGTATTCCTTTTTCGAAATATGACGCTTTAAATACTTGCATATTTAGCCAACGAATTGGAGCTAACTACATAACTATTTTGAAGCTAATTGGTTATTAAAAAATAAGTAATAAATTGGATTCAATCTTAATCATATATGAAACAAGTATTAAAATTAAAATACATGTATATCAAGAAAATAAATCGATTCTCCTTAATATTTTTTCACGATTGACATTTTGAGGTTATTTTCAATGTCAATAACCGTTCGTTCAAAAATCATAAACACTAGAAATGGCTGTTTAGGGGTTTCCAAAGTCAATTAAAAAAAAGTTTAGAGGTTGTATCCACGGCATGCACAAAAGTGGTCCATACACAAGCACTGAAAATGGCGACTATCCTTTATTCTTGAACACCGTGAGTGTGGCTGTTTACGGGTTTCCAACGTCAATTAAAAAAATTTTACTTTAGTCCCTAGAGATTAATAAAGAGTTTTAGTCCCGATATGCAGAGACTAAAATAACATTTTAAGAGCATGAGAAGTGAAAATTAAATACTTGACTGTCAATGTCATGTTGTTTTCCGTTGGATTGTGTCGTTTGATGACATGACCATAAAGTTAGAATCCGCGCTAGCGCTTAATAGAGAAAGGAAGCGTGTGAAAGGGAAGCCACCAGTTATATGAGTATTACACGAGTGCGAAAAAGATAGACAACAATCCCAAAAGCATAACCACTTTCGAAGTGACATATGAGCCGTATCAGCCTGGTCGACGGAGATTGATATTTTAAAAGTGATTTTATAGTTAAAACTTATAAGAAGGAATTTATACAGATCATGAAATTAATATGGTGTCGTGTTGTGTAAATAATTGCCTTGTTGCCCACTACAGAAATAACGGCAAACACTCGTTTCACAGGTAAATATGATGTGCCTGTTGATTGTTTTCAAACGATATTTTGTCTATTTAGTAGCATTAATTGTGTGAATTATCAAATTGTAGCATTAATTGTTAGTTGTTCTATCACTGTGAGCTAATAATTTATCACAATAGTTAATATTAAAGGATATTTTGTGTAAAAATATAAATTGTTACGCTACGCTAGAGCTCGACTAAATGTTGAACTACCAATATCGATATTTGTTCGATAAACGTACCCAATCAGTCTATTTCTTACAATGCTGTCATGATACTAGATTTTGAACACAAATGTGTATTAAAATAACTTAAAGGACCTTATTATGTTTTGTGTTTTTTTGTGTTATACCTACTAGTGTGGTTTTTCCGTTAAATTTTAGTAAAGTAAATAACTTTTTAATTAAGTTAAATTTTAGTAAAATATAATTAATTTCTCTTAGAAACGAGTGGCTTAATTCTTACTGTTATTGAATTAATAAGAATAGTACATTACTGCAGAAGCCGGGATACGAGGGTTTTCAGGCCGAATACGTATTTATGTATCAGTAGGTACAGTCGAGTTCATAAATATCTGAGCAAATCCAAGGCTTCAAAAATAAATGAGCATAGAAAAGTACATATGCATCTGAACAGATTCACCAATCAAAAATATGTGAACATATTACCCGTCATATTAATCTGAACATGTGTCTCATGTGTAATCAACTGAAACACAAAACTTTTTCCTTTTATTTTGACAGTCATAGAAAAGAGTACCGTACTGTCAAACTATACTTTTCTCTCTTTAACTTTACGTATGACGTCATAGAAGTGTCATGAGTATTTGCTTGCGGCTTTTTAGTCTTTTTACCCATTTATTTGCAGCACGCTTAGCCCTTATTTCCCGTCCTCTCCAGTAATAACTCCTCTCCAGTAACTTCTGTTTTTCCCATGTAACCTGTCCAATTTAACGGAAATAAAAAACACCGTGTATGCAAGAATAGTTGCTCTTATAAAGTTTAATGGTTAAATAGCCGTCAAAGTTAAAACTTGTTTGAATTGCTTGACGCTAACACATACTAAGGTTAAACCTTATAGCATAATAACTAAGATAATGTATATCTATGATAGGTACATGTTGTCGATAAAACAGTCGGACATCGATAGATAATTGGTCTGTTGTAACAGGCAACCCTATTCCTGACCACACATAGACAAATTTACGCACACACTGGCGTTTCGTTTTTGGTTATGCTTTTAATCATTGTCAATCGTTCTTTGTCATTTTAGTTCTGTGGACATGACAGACAGTGTTATTGTGACATGTGATAATGCACACATGATGATTTTTTTTAGACGAAATTATAATTATTTTTTTTGTTAGGAAAATGTAATCAAAAAAATTACATGAAAAGATTTCTTAATTTATATTTAAAGTTAATTATTTTAATGTAAATTATCATGTGTTAAAATATCTGCAACTAATAAATTAGGACCATAAGGTATATATAAATATGTATGAGTAGGAATTATTTAAAAAAAAGTACCTAAGTTGGGATAAGATGAAACAGTTTTTGAATGGGGTAAGACAAAATGCTACCAGCAGCTATGCCAGAAGGACGACTTTTTGTCTTACCCCATTCTGAAATTGACCGTGTGGTGAAGGCAGTAAGAATACATTCGTCACCACCCCAACTTCTTCTGCGGGTGTCGTAAGAGTCGACTAAAGGATTGAATTGTCACCGACCATTATTTGATAAAAGACTGATAATGGGCAGCAGCGTCATCATAGTGGACACATTACTGCGATCGCCAATCCGCTTGCCCAGCGTGGTGATTATCGGCATTTACCTCCTAATGCGTCTATGCGCATTGTTAATAGGAGAGGCCTACGTCCAGCAATGGACTATCATAGGCTGATGATGTGATGATGTGATGTGATTCTGAAAACCGTTTCATTTACCCCATCTTAACTTACCAATTTTTTATCTGAAACCCGAATTACTACTGTAGCACATATTTGCGTTTTACGTAAAACGACAATGTGTAGCTTTTGAAACCGACATTACTTCGTCACTGGGATATTTTGTGCAGTGCTTGCGAACGTATACAGGGTATTTTCAAATTAGTTATCGATATCTTAGGGTATACACGTGTTCATAATAACGAACAACTTTCCTTATGGGACTCATATCGAAATCTCGAAAGAAATAAACACTTTCCATGAAAGTTTGATCAGCCGGTGGGACCACTCTGTATGGAAAAACTATTTTTTTAAGATTTCGAAAAGAGTTCGTCAACGTGAACACGTGCATACTATAAGGTATCAGTAATTAAATTGAAAACACCTTATACCTATATCAAGAAAAAACAAAGTAAAATAGTACATTACGACACAAGTGCGAAAAACATGAAACTCGAAACGAGTGGCGATGTTTTGGATGGATGAAAATCGACACAAGTTACGAATTTCATTTTTGCACGTGTCTCGTACGACGTTTTTTAGTGCAGATGGCCCTCCGAAGTTTTGGACCTGACGTAAAATGACACACTTCTCGCACTAGAGCCTAAAAAGGCACCATCTGTACTAAAAAAATCTATATTATCCAAACCAAAAACATACTCAATAGAAACCTGAAGGCTTACGTTCTTTTTCGGAATGTCGAACGACTAAAAAGCCTCAAAGTATCGGCCGTGAAGTATATCCGTAAATATTTTCCGTATCGCTCGAATCCCTTTAGCGGGAGTTGCCGCAGATTACATAGTGTTATGGGTTGGTTGTAAAAAAATGTACATAAATAAAGGCCTTTAGCGAAAATCAAAACTGACGTGATATTTTTGTGTTACTAATTTTAGAATTATAACATTTATAACTAACGTGAGTCTCGAACATATTAAAATATTATCGAACCGGGTTACTCACGTATTTACGTACGCGTCGGGCTTTGATCGACGGTGCTCTGGAAGAGGACTCTTTTAATGGGTCGAAACATGTGGAGCAATCATCGACTTAAATACGCGAGTAACCCGGTTCGATAATATTTTAATTTGTGTTAGCAAGTTAAATTCTGTGTAACAGCTTTTTGATGCGAAAAACTCAATATATTGTTTTCATGAGCAATACAAGACATGCGTTTACATTTCTTTGATTTGCCGCCTTTTTCCACTGCCAAAGGAATACATTTAATTTTATTTTGCAGAACTAGTTATCGTAACATAATGGAGCGACCGTGATTTTTGTTTTGGTTAATTGTGTACAATGTTTTTGCAATCGATCTTTATAGAATAGATAATAGCATCACCACCAACAGAGAAAGAGCGTTTGTTTACGCGATTCTTAGTTTTGCATTTTTAGGGACACCCAATTAGCGTGAAATGAAAAACCTTAATTAAAAAAAAAACGAAAATTTAGCACTAAAATGTCAATAAAAACTCAGTTTTGGTGTTAATGTTATAACGCCGATCATGATAATTATCGTTACGAACCTAACTGCAATGAAGGTTTTTTAATGTCACATTGGATGTCCCTAAAAATGAAAATACCCAGCAACGTCCTAACAATAAGCAACCCCTTTTGTGGCTTTAAAATTTACACTAGTTGAAAATGAAGTGTCGTATCTGCTAGACTGTTAGTTAATCTTCAACCGCGTATTTCCTACTTGATAAATTGACGTCGCAATGTCTATCGCCGAAAACTTTACTGGTTTATATATAGATACGTCTCACTTGGGGTTTGTGTACACTCATGAATAACTGGCACATGGTTGTCAATCTAGCAATACAATGTGCCCATGAGGAAAGGAAACAATTTGAACAGCGGATTTCTGACCTAATTTGAAGTTAAAAATGTCGTATTAAGTTTGCCAGATACCGTCTGTTTAAAGCGAAAATGTCTTTTTTTTAAACAATTTTTGACTGTTACGCAATAATAAACGCATTTAGGAAAAAAAATATACTGTATTGTCTTAATCTTGTCACACTAATTGACAGAACAAAAATTACTTAAGTAACCTAGCACATATAAAAAAATAAAATTAGTAAATTTTTTAAGATAGTTTTATTAATAAAACACTTTTTTATGTAGTGAGGCAAAAATGTTTTTTTTTCGCATATTTGATAAGATTTTATATAAGTTTTCTTGCTTTTTTAGCCTCAGGAATAAGCTGTTAAAATGTTTCCCTTTCCTCATGGGCACATTGTATGATCGCATTAAAATTGAGTTACAATGTTCGACTAAAGATAAAATAGTATCGTTTTTTTAAATGTAAGTGACAAGCAAGCTTAGGTACAGAAGGCCTCTCGAATCAGGAATGACAAGTTGCCTACCCTGTCACACTTATAAACGTATTTGCAAGTCCAACAGAAAGGCCTACAGGATCAAAACGGAAACGTAGACATGTTTGCTACGTCGTAGCACGTAGCAATTACGTAGCGGAACTGGTTCGTTGCGGTATAAGCGATATTAAAGTGGAACTTAAGTATGTATGTATTCATTTACACAAATATAATTTATATCATGAATTGTATTCTTACGGCCTGTTTCACAATCTCCAGTTAAAGCTATCTGTCAGATAAAAAATAACACTATCTCTTTCTTTCACCTGGAAGAATAAAGAGAGCGTGTTATTTTTATCTGACAGATAGCTTTAACTGGAGATTGTGAAACAGGCCCTTAGAATGATAAAATATTAATATTATAAATTAGTATGAGTATAAGTATAAGTATGCCCTTTAATATTTACATATAGTATGGCCAAATGATATGATGGTTATGATGGGCAGCAGAGTCCTCATATTTGATATTATGATTTACCACTTATACTCACAGCTGAAATACTAAGATGTCCTCGTATTACTTAATTTAATCCACCGTCCCTACCTACTGATATAATGTCTTGAATAATAAATCATTATTATGCTAACCTAGGCACAGTCCCTGAGGAGACCTGAGGGTCAGAATAACATTATAATAGGCTTTCTTCTATCGACCGCTATGATGACGTCGACTTTTTTTAGATCTAGTTTCAATACCTAAATCTAATTTTATATTAGCTCACTGCGTAAAATGACAGTTTTAGGTATTTTTCCAGCTTCCATCTATTATATTAGATAAATACATGATAATTTTAGTAATTACAAAGCACGCGTTTTACTTATTCTTGACAGCAAACCCATTCATTTGATACCCATATCATGGGGGTGGGTTTTAAACAGCGAGTCCGCCATCTTGGGGATGCCGCCATATTGGATTTGTAATGACGTTTCTTAGTCAGTCATGTATTGTCACCAGAAGTCAGAGCGTGTGCAAATTTTCATCCTTATCGAAGACGGGGTTGGCCACATCGAAGAGAAGTGGAAGATTCTAAGATTTTCTCGTATACTCGTACAGTCAAGTGCAAAAATATGTATCGAAAGAATTCTCTGATATATATGTTACGACGTTCTTATCCTATAAAATTAAAGTGCACTGGGACATATTTTTGAGAAATTTTATTCACGGTGTTACACGAGTCACTGATAAACTTTTACTATGGGGTCAATCACGAAATCTAAATAAAATGTCTTTTTCATACATTTTGACCGATCGATCACGACATTTTGTATGAAAGAGCCAAAATTTTTTTGATATTTCTGGTTTAGCTCCGTAGTCAAAGTTGTTCAGTATAACCTACCAAATCACCCCGTTTTCAGTGGCTTGTGTAACACATTACAATGTGTTACACCTTATTTTGCCTTTGACTGTACGAGTGAAGCTAATAATAAAAAAACGTGTTGAAGACGCCCCAATTTATCGCTTACTATAAGGACAGATTTGGCTTTTTTTATACGAACTAAAAGTCTAAGCGCCCTAGCAAACATAGCGACGTTGTATTAAACCGCTCACATTTTAGCTCAGATTTATATACCTAATTGGGTTGTGCAAAATATTGATATATTTGCCTATTACCCTCAACTGTAATGATTATTAACAAGATTGTTGGCATACAGAGGGTCGGAGAGAGAAAACTGTCGCGTTAGGAATACTAAGTAGCTCTTACCTAGATTCAACTATAGCAGATATCCTTTATTATTATTTATGTAATCTGAACAAAAGAGATCCTAAAACTCTAGCTAGTGGGTGTTTCTATCATTTCGTGCAAATCATATGTTTGCTGAAATAAAAAATAAACTAACTCCTAAATTCATTTCAAATATTTTTTATATGTTGCGTGAGGTTCATAGGTATACTTAGCATCTAAAATTAATTCTATTATTGCAACATAAAATATATAAATAAAATATAAACATGCTAAAAACTCATTACCATCACCGGTCAGAACCTAGATTTACAGATTTGAGAGCGAATTACATAACTATTACATGTACTACTTTGATTCAACCACTTAATTTAGATGAAGTATTTATAAGGGAATGAAAGTTTAGTGGTTTAACAGTTTTAACACTGAATATTTAAATCCACTGCAGCAAAACCTTTTTGTCACGAAAATAATTTCATTACCATATATATAGTTTGCAACAACGGAATTGGCCAGTAGGCATTGCAAATGTTATTCTATACGAAGTTTCCTCTGTCCGCGATCCCCACCTCAGTCGGCTAGTAAACAGTGAACAAGACGGACGTGTGCCATTTTTTTATGAAAAAATATATCGCGGCGGTTTTTTGGATTTGGTACAGTTTTTTTTCATTACCATTTGCACTGTTTTGATATTAATTTTTAAGTGTTTTATTGAACTGTGAATACTTAAATAATGAATATTCTATTCGAATGCTTAGTGAATGAATGGACCTGCAATTGCATTTATTTTTAAAGAGTTAATCTACAAAAGGTAAGGAAAAGTCATTACCATTCTTGTCATTACCGTAATTTACTGGTAACATACTTAAGAGAATGGTAATGAACTAAAAATTGTGGTAATGAATTTCAGATTTAATTCTTGCCACCATCTTATGTTAATTACCATTCTCGTTTTTTATCATGCACCTGACTGTTGAAAGTAACAAGTAATATTCAAAACTACATTCTCAGTAGGTATATTCCAAATATAACAAGTTATTCATTAAAAGATCTCAAAATTCAAACTTAAACTTTCGACTACGTTATTTCTTTTTTCGACCTATCATTACCAACATCTTTTTTCATTCCCATATTCTATACGTCATTACCATTTCTTTTGGAAAAATCTTTTCTTCATAAATCGGTCAATTTTGCGTACAATTGAAAATGTATTATAGATTAATGTTTCTTTTTCGTAAGTCTTACCATTGCCACAACAAAAAAATGAAAATAAAAAATTCTCCCAAATTCTCCCAATTTGCACGAAATGATAGAAACACCCTAGTGCTCCTGCTTAGGTCTAAGGTTAGACAAAGGGTGAAGACACATTTATCAGCATGCGTACGCATTTTGTCTAATAAAATTGGCCGTTTAGTACGAAACGTGTAAGCATGCGTACGCGTGCGGAAAGCTGGACGCGGTCCCATACTAAACTGACATTTTCTATAGACAAAATGCGTACGCATGCTGATAAGTGTGTCTTCACCCGAACATCTGTCTACTATATCTTCACAGTACTCACAGCACAATACTTAATTGAGCTTACCGTGGTCCTATGTCGTGATATAATGTTCTATGATATTTATGAATTGTGACCATTACGTTAAGGCTGTAAATTCATTTTACGAGTATGTTGGTAGCTGCGCGACCAATCTTCGCTCTCTAATTTGATATCATGCATTTTCTCATAATAAGGCTAGGCTACATCATTTATTCTTCTAAGTGTGTTATTAAAACACATTCCAAGTTCCACGAAATATTTGTGAATGTGTATGTACCTATGTATAAAAATAGATACACATTAAGTATTGATCGTTGAAATGTATAAGATATTTAAGCGTAAAAACCGCAGAATACATTTCTTCAGGCGTTAGATTCTACTAAGTGTAAATCGCTATTATAATCAGAGATCGGACAAAATTAATTTTTTTTTTTTTTTTTTTTTTTTTTTATTTATTTCTAAGATTGATACAATACTTAAAACTACTACAAAAACTTCGCCAAACTGCAAAACAGTTTGTTGGCGAAAGAAAAAGACACCCTTTTTTAAACTTAAATCTAATATCTATTCTATTGTTAATTTATTATACCTATAAATAGCTAGTAGCGCAGAAGGCATCACATTGTCGGCTGTTTTTAAATAGGTACCTATGACAAACGAGTTCTGTTGCCTACCGCCAGCATGTTACCTCTCGCACCACTAATACATACCTAACGTAAATATTTACTGGTTTTAGTTTTGAAACAGATAATATAACAATAAACAGTAAATATATCTTATCATTTATCAATCATTCACTTACACTACCCGTGACATTATACCTTTTTAACAATAAGGTTTTAAAATTCTTTTTAAAAATATTTTTTGTTAGAAAATCGTACTCTGCAGGTATATCATTAAAAATACGCGGAATTATATATTGCCTAGTTCTTTGACCGTAATAATTAATCGCTCTCGGTTCGAGGTATTTTTTTTGGGTTGCGGGTCTCAGAGTTCGAGTGTAATTTCTTGAAGTTTTGAATTTAGGGCATAGGTACTGATCCACCGCTAACAAATATTTAAACTTTTCGTGGACAGGTAAAATGTTGCATTTTTGAAAAAGTTGGTTATAGTGTTTGTTACAATTCTCTTTAGTTTTTTTATCTACCAGTAGTTTGATAAGTCTAAGTTGTAAGTTAAGGATTTTGTCTAACTGAGTTTTAAATGTGCGACCGTACGCCACCAACCCATAACTAAGGACAGAGTCGGCTAATGCGTGGTAAAGCGTGAACAGTATCGCCCTGTTTGCTATTGTTTTTAAGTTTTTAAATTTGCATAATATTGACCTTAACTTGTTACAAACCAACTCGACGTGAGATTTCCAGTTGAAGCTACAATCAATATTTACCCCTAAGTATCTATAACTAGTGACTAATTCAAGGTCGTTGCATTTACATGACATCAAATTATTGTGTAAGCAGTCATATGTATGCCCGACTATTTTAAAGTTGTCACAAGGTATTTTGAGGTAGGGAGACTTTATCAGCATACATTTAGTCTTTGCTACATTTAATATTATGCCGTTATCATGCGACCATCTTAGCACGCTGTCAAAGTCCGCCTGTAACCTGTCCCGCATCCGCGCGACGTCCCGGTCGGCGCACACCAGGCACGTGTCGTCCGCGTACATGAAGGTGGAGCAGTGCTGCACCACATTGCTGATGCTGTTCACGTGCATGTGCGTCATTGTTTGCAATAATATGAACATGCCTCCAAAGTAAAACTCACTCCATCGTATGCCACGTCTCTGCCCTTGGCCAGTCTGTGGCCATGAGTAGGCCTATTTCAAATAAAAATAAAAGTTGATAAAATAATTAATCATTTAGTAATTTTAAGAAAATTACCTATTTGACACCGGCAAACTATGAAAACGTTTGTAAAAAATTATTCGTTTAATTATTCAGTTAATCAACTTTGGAGTCATGTTCATATTTATTATTTTTTATTTTTTTTATTATTCAAGTAAGCTTATTAATAAGCACTTTCGAATCGTCTGACATTATCAAGAGAGAGAAAAAAAATCGACTACTGGTTCAAACCCTACGCCGTTCCTGAGAAGAACCAGTAAGAAACTCAGGTGGACTTATTTTTTCAAAACAGTATAATAATACATCTTATTAAAATAACATGCATTAAAGAATGTATTACATAAAAAAAAGATTATTATAGACATTTTTATAAAAGACAGAAATAAATAAAGGATCATAATATTAAACAAAAATAATTATTATTGTACAAGTTCACAACATTATTAAGTATCTATATCTATACTACTAGAGATGTAAAGGTCCTCTAGTTGTCAGAATAAAGAGATCTTAAGATTTAGAGATGTAAAAGGTCTCTAATCGTCATGATTTTAACAATAATAATAAAATATAAAATTAACAATTTAGTGACAATCACAAAGCAACTATTCTTATTATTTAAAAGACAACAGCCAATACCTATTTAAACATGAAATCACAGTAAAATAAACTCAAATATTAAATTAAACTAGAGATGTATATTCTCTAATGTCAATAATACATAATTTTGGAGATGTAAAGTGTCCCCAATGTCAGTTAATAAATAATAATAATAATGATTTGGAGGTGTAAAGAATCTCCAAATGTCAATAAAAAGTAAATAAAAAGGTATATGAAACAAATGTTTCATGTCAGAAGACAGTTAAACTAAAAGTCTTGTAAACTAGTGCTACAGAATACATAATTATTATGTATCCAATAAGTCAAAATTTTGCTACATAAGGAGATAAATGGGCTCCATGGTGAAATAAATATCAAGTGTGGAGATGTAAAAGGTCTCCACGGTCAAAGAAATTAGATGCTAAGAATAATAAATAAAATTAATAATTTTGGAGGTGTAAAGGCTTTCCAACCGTCAAAAAAATAAAAAATAAAGAGGCTGTTAAGCTAACAGTCTTATAAGCTAAGTCTACAAAATACATAACTAATATGTATTCAAGTCAATGTCATGTAAATCTAAGACAGCTCTTGAGACTAAAGACACGGCCATGGTTCCTCGTCATTCAAGTAATCGTCAACTTTATAATAACCCTTTTTGAGAAGACCATTTTTGATGTACATTTTGAATGAATTATAGGGCAGCTCCCATGCCTCTAAGGGTACTTTGTTGAAAAAGGTAACACAGTTTCCAACAAACGACTTTTTTACTTTCTGTAGACGAAACTTGGTAACCAATAACTTATGCTTGTTCCGTGTATTGCGGCTGTGAATGTCAGAAAGCTTCTTAAAGGATTTAATATTCTTATGTGTGTACATTATCACATCCAGTATGTATTGTAAAGCTACTGTGAGAATATCTATTTCCTTAAATCGTTCTCTCAGTGAGTCGCGAGAGCTCATATTGTAAATGGATCGAATAGCTCTCTTCTGAAGAATGAAGATGGTGTCCAAATCTGCTGCTTTGCTCCAAACCAGTATGCCATAAGACATAATACTGTGAAAGTAACTAAAGTAAACTAGGCGAGCTGTCTCCACGTCAGTGAACTGTCGGATTCTTCTAACTACTAATGCGAACAATGACGCATTAATATGAACATGACTCTTATATTTATCCGATCTCTGTTCATGAATAATACAGGATTGAATAGATACGCGCCCGATAGCCGTAAATCTAGTTCTACAAATCTAACTCTTAACTTTTCTATTCATCGAATTTCTCAGAACAAGTCACAACAATGGCGCACTTATCCTTTCCAGGAATCTCCTCCAATTAGTCTTTGAGCTGGCGAATGAGATTTTTTCGCGTTTCGAGATAAGGTACGGTTCCAAAAAATTTAAAAGCGAGTGTAAAGATTCTTTGAGATGTCAATACGTAGTCAATGAGATAGAAACACAAAGGGACACTTAAACGTAAAATTGCGTTTTTACATACCTAGTTAAATTTAAAACTTCAGAGGCATATATATTGATTTAAACTTTCACGAGTATATCTCATATTTTACCGACAAACAGGTCTTAATCGCATAAACTTACGTTTAATATTTTCCTTTTGTGTGCTTAGTATTTTCTTCGGTTACCGCGAGGATTACACATGAAATAAAACTATGAAAACGGATAAACTCGCGTATATTGTGTGCTTAGCACAAATATTTGTGACTTGATTATGGTTATTTTCTATGTATTTAAGTAGGTATTAGTATGTACACAGGGTGTTTTTTTAAGTGGGACAGTATGGGGAAATCGGAAACTATAGAAGATACTAGGAAGCTGTCTCAGGAGACACTAGGTATTTTTTGGAGAAAACAATTTTGGCATAGTCAAAATTTTGGTCAAGTGTGAGTTGTACGTAAAAATTAACAATGTTGATTTTTTTGTCGTAGATCGACGTCATTTTATGCGTAGACAATTTTATTGCATCGGATAAAAAAAATCTGAACAGCAGATGTCAGTCAAATTTCAAAAAACTATTTCTTTTTCTTCTTTTTCAAATTATTTTCCTGAATTTGATTAACTTCTGATTGTAAAATTTTAATTGCCGAGAACATTCTCTATAGAAGTTTCGCAACTTATGAAACTTCTCGGTACATTGCTGGCTAAACATATCAAAATCTTAAAATAACTTGAGCCACGAATAGCTATATTACATGCTTGAAACAATTGACCTTTATTTTTATTGTGTTCTCCAACCCGAGCGTTTTGGGAATTGTAGCCAGCTGAGTTCATAAATACATGAACACAATTCCACCTTATGCCATTGGAATAAGGAAGAATTTGGATAATAATTGTATACATGTTTTTGACTTTGACTGGACAATGGACGTAACGTTATAGTACATAATTGTATCGTAAACGGGAGTATTATGATCATGTTTACAGGCTTGGTGAGCTCGCATTTACATATATTCGTTGAAGCGTAAAATCAAACCATATTTGAGAGGAAATAACTGAAGGTAGTAATTTTTTATGAACTGTAATACCAGCACATAGTTACACATATTTTTGTTGACCAAATAAAATTAATTTATTAAAGTAAATTGAATTGTAGCCGTGTGGTGACGGCAGTAAGAATACATTTGTCACCACCCCAACTCCTCCTGCGGGTGTCGTAAGAGTCGACTAAGGGATTGAAGTGTCACTGACCATTATTTGATAAAAGATTGATGATGAGCAGCAGCGTCATCATAGTGGACACATTAATGCGATCGCCAATCCGCTTGCCCAACGTGGTGATTATGGGCATTTACCTCCTAATGTGCCTTTACGCAAAGTTATTAGGAGAGGCCTACACGGAGAGGTATTACACGGGAGATACGCACTCCCGTGTAAAAAAAAGAGACACGGCGATACTCGCCCAGCTATCAGCTATCGCCGCCGGGCGACTATCGCCGTCTCTTTTATTTACACGGGAGTGCGTATCTTTTATTCGTGTTTATACACCATAGTTCATAGCTTAGTAGCTCGCGGTGAGATCAGTGCCTTAGAGACTTTAGACAGCCGTCAAGTCTCCAGTATTTTTCAAACAAGTTTCTTTTGTAAACTATAGGTGAAAAGTTCTGCAAGAAAACTTCCTCCGGCCAGTAATTTAATATAAAACTCCGAGTTTCCTAGGCACAGATAAGTGGTTCGAGTTTTCTTGTATCTTTTAAATTGTATTAAATCATAACCTAATCCAATTATAAAATTTACACTCCATTTATATTCAGTTTGTTTTATTTAATATACAGCCAGCAATAATATTAAGATTAAGCTTAGTGTATCTAAAAGTTATAATGCTTTCTTATATATTTGCATACGCATATTATATACTATATGAACTTGTATCATATATACCTTGAAAACTTATTTACGCTTTTATAATATTTAACATAATTTAAAGTAATATTGTTCATTCTTCATCAACACACTCATATATACACATACATAATTACACAAGTTCATACTTCTATAGGTACTATCGTTTTAACGGTCTCCTGCGATACCGGCTGTGCCGAATGCAGAGACTGATAACATTTTTGTGTAAATAATATGGAAATAAATGTCTCCTCTAATATTTATCACAACTAATACAAGACATGAAAAACTATTACTGCGAGCTATTTTCTATTAATAGGAAACTTTAATTCCCTATCTCGAAGCGTAATTGTCGCTATAAAAGTTTACTACAAAAGCTCTCAAAGGAAAATGCTCCATACTCGTATGAGTTTTGTACAAAAATACTGCCATTTTCCCGCGCAGTGTTGCAATTACCCGGCAGGCCAGATATTATAGGCCTGTATCTGTGGCGCAGACTGTGATCTCCTACACTTAGATGGAGCATTTATGGCGCTCACTCTACGCATTATAAAACGTTAGGAAAACGTTTCCCCATTTTCGCCGCTAGATCTACTTGAAGTTGTAATTCTGCGATGATTTATTATGTAATAAAACTATGAAAACGGATAAACTCGCGTATATTAACTAATTTTAACTTCATTCCGACGTTTCGAACACTTTACAGGGTTCGTGGTCTGCGGATGACACGCGAGTTTATCCGTTTTCATAGTTTTATTTCATGAGTAATCCTCGCGGTAACCGAAGAAAATATTATGATTTATTATGTAGTTAAAAAAAGTTTCTTGACACCTTGGCTGTGACAATTGGCTTAACTCGTAATAAGCCGTAAGGAGTCGAAAGGCAAGATACCGTAGTAAAAGTGTTAAAGTTAATTTAGGCACTTACAATATTTTACTGTTACCTAAATAAAACTTGGTTAACATTCAATATAACTTATTTCGTTTAAAAAAGAAAATTGTTTTGAATTTGAAAATTGTTTTGAAACACGAATAAGCGCGTAAGTTTGTTTCGGTACCATCCAATTTTCCAACCCGTTTTCGGCCGTCATTTACCTTAAAAATCAAAGAGTGAAGGCATATGTCCTGTTTTTTTTTTAATTGAACCCACGTCCTCAGCTTTTGCTGCTGATGCTTAAACCGGTCACTCCAGTAGTTACCATCAGCCGCCAAGGCTGAGGACATGGGTTTAAACCCCAATAAACTTCGGTATTATTTCTTTGGTATATGACTGATTAGATAATATCTAAATTTATAGACATATTAGTGTTACTACCCGAAAAACTACAACTCAAAAAAAAATAAAAAACAATTTGAGTTGTGCAACAAAATATTTAAAAAAAAAATGAGGAAGTTCTCAATTCCACTGATTTTTTTGTTGTATGTATGTTACCCGATATCTCCGAGAATCGTGAACCGATTTTAATTTTTTTTTTGTGATCGAACGTGTATAACCCGAAATGGACCCGTAGGCACCAAGTTGGGGTCTGATGATGGAATCTTGGAGAAATCGAGGGATATCTTTAAATGTTATAGGTACATGTGTGGCGCTTTTGGTAATTTTCATTCATTTTCAAGAATTTGCATTCAAAATGGTTCAAAATGGTTGTTTTTAAATTAATTTGTTTCTTGTAAGATTCGCATTGCAAAGTCTACCAGAGGTAATCTGCGCCTGTGGTGTAATGAGCTCATTTGCTGGAGTAACAAAGTCACAACGTGCACTCGATGTCTCCTATCGACACATTTTCTAGAAATCTTCTAGAAAATGGCATGTGCCTCTGCACCGAAATTAAGTTCTGTGATTTGTATTACGGATTCCTACAAATATGTTTTAACAGAAAAAAAACCAGTAAAGTCCATTCATCCTTAGTTGTTTTATCTAGTAAACAACTTTCTAACCTGAAAGTACACGTTTTCTGTTGTAAACTGCCATATTTGCCTATACCAAAATACCTGAGTTCGTATTTGTGTTAATTTTTAATCAAGGAAACAGCAGTTTACAACAGAAAACGTGTATTTTTAACTGACTTCAAAAAAGAAGGAGGTTCTTAATTCGACTGATTTTTTATTTTTTTTTGTTGTATGTATGTTACCCGATATCTCCGAGAAAAGTGAACCGATTTTAAAATTTCTTTTTGGGATCGAACGTGTATTACCCCGAGATGGTCCCGTTGGCACCAAGTTGCGGTCTGATGATGGGATCTTGGAGAAATCGAGGTATCTCTTCAATTGTTATAGGTACATGTATGGCGCTTTTGGTCATTTTCATTCATTTACAAGAATTTGCATTCAGAAAGTAGGATTTGAGGAAACCAATGATAGAAACAAATCGGGAATCTTGGAGAAACCGGTTGAAGTCGGTTTTTTAAATTTTTAATTTGTTAGGTTAGAAAATTGTTTACAAGATAAGACAGCTAAGGATGAATGGACCATACATTACGATATAATTACGAAAAAAATGAAGGCCGAAACGAGTGGGCTAGTGTTAGAATAGTTCGCTAGTGCGAACTTCTCGCACTAGCACGTAAAAAAATCGCCATATGTACTGAAAAGGAGGCTATCATATCGAATATACAATAGGGATCTTAGTGTACACCTTTTTATTTCATGGTTCTATTCATCTTCCAAAATCGAACACTTAACTTATTCTGTGACTGATATGGACCAATGAAACTGATGTGGGTCGGGTTCAAGGGTTAAATATTTTTTCTAGGATTATAACATATTCTCGTTTAAATCGTATTCCCGCGGGTATCGTAAGAGTCGATTAAGGAATTGAAGTGTCACTGACCCTTCTTTTGTTGAAGATTGATGATGGGCAGCATCATCATCATAGTTGACATATTGCCCAGCGTGTAAAATTATGGGTAACGTAATAATGGGAAAGGCATACGTCCAGGCCCCAATTTCACCACCTTGACAAGTGCTACAATTGTAAATGTATCTACTGTTTCCCCAATCGATGACGTCTATAGGCTACAGTTACCGCTTACCATCAGAAGGTCCGTGCGTTTGTTTGCCACCAACATAAAATGTAGTGCTGGAACTTTAGTGCAGCAGTAAATAACTACTTTTTGCGAAGCAAAATTACAATTGTCACAAAAAATACGACAATTGTAGCGAAATTCCGACATATGCCGAACCTCATGTCAAGATTTAATGTAAATTGTACAAAACCTTGCGACAATTGTCACGGGTTTCGGAAAATAAAAAGCAGTTTATTGACGATATAATAACGTTGTTAGTAATAATTTTATGTTGGTGGCAAACAAGTTCATGGACCGTCCGCTAGTAAGCGGTAGCCGTAGCCTACGGAGGCCTGTGACTTCAGTAACAGTGATATTTTACAATTGTCAGACTTGTAATTATGGTGAAATAGGCCACAGTAGTCGCCTGAGATATACCTAGTCCCACGGTAAGTTCAATTGAGGATTGTGATGTGGGTACCAGGCGACGATGTATTTGATAGATACATATAGATACTTAAATACATAGACAGCCATGACCAAGGAACAAATAATTGTGATAAATAATAAATAATGACCTCGCCAGGATTCGAACCCGGAACCTCCAGCTTCGTAGGCAGGGTCACTACCAACTAGGCTACGGATAGTCTTGTGATGTGTGACTATATAAAATACTTATTTTATTAAGTAGACATTTCTTTCGTTGGGTAGTTACTCGATCTTAATTTAATTGGAAAGAGAAACAAGTGTGAGACTTCTATTTTGTTTCTACAAACCGCTCACATGAAGTTATTTAACCCCTTTTAAAGCACCTTAAGAGGTTTTTCAAAGTGGGCAATGTGGACATTATACCTTTATAAGTGGGTTTTCGTTTGGAAGAAGCTTACGAAGGTCCCAATCCGATATAGGTAGTACTGCGAGTACACAGAAAAGTAAATAATATTATGTAGATTCTTTTACATTCAACTTACACACATAACGATACTCGTATAGTAAAGAATAGCTACCAGTATCAAATCTTGTGCCATAACACAATTTTAAGTATGATGTACTTTAGTCTTTAAACAGTTATTTGAATTAGTTCTAATACCTACACGTTTATCACCCGAAGATTGGTAAAAGAATATCAAAAAGCTGGTAAATATTAAATCGCCAGTTGACAACCAAAACTTACTAAGCACAAATACATACTTGCAATAAAGCTCAATACAGACATACGAGTTTGCTAAGAGTAGTGACAGTTTTTAGGGTTCCGTAGCCAAAATGGTAAAAACGAAACCCTTATAGTTTCGCTATGTCCGTCTGTTCGCAGCATAGCTCAGTGGCCGTTTATAATACTAGAAATCTGCAATTTGGTACAGGTATCAATCATGCCAACAAAGTGGTATAATAAAAACTAGATTTTTTTTCTGGTACCTCCTCAACTGGTGAAGTGGGGTTGATTTTTTTTGTTTGCTGTAATCCTATAGTGTAGGGTATCATTGAATAGATCTCTTAAAATGAAAAGGGTCTCTTCTAAAGTCAATATTCTCAGAGATAATCGCTCCAGAAGAAAAAAAAATTGAGTCCCCCCTGCTCTAACTTTTGATCCGTAGACCCAAAAAAATCATGGGCTTATAGAATACTTTAAAATAAAACTATTTCGAACATAATCGGCCCAGCCGTTTTTGAATAACTACGGAACCCTACAATGAGTGTGGCCCGACATGCTCTTGGCCGGTTTTTATACAGATTTTTGCTTGTCAACCGACGAAATGACATCTACCGTACGCCAATCAGTCTTCATTTAAACTTATTTGGATTGGATTCACTTTAAAAGTCTATTTTACATGTTTTTACAAACGTTTAAGACTAAAAGCTTTTGAATTAGTTAAATTGAGCTTTTTCATAAAATAAAGAATGATTTATTCGCATAAAAAGATTTATCTTTGGTATAGGGACTTAATGCCTACATTTTATATCGGAGAGAAGTAAAATTCATAGTGTTAAAGCCATATAAGATTAAAAGCGTAGGTACCTATTACTACTCGTATTACGTTTGAAGTGAGCTCTGTCGTAAGACCACATTATTGATAAGCTGATAATGTATTAAGTTTTGAAGCAGGTTTAAAATTAGTATTCATTTGTTTTACTGTAGGTACAGTCGACATCGGATTCAATGGAGCGACCAGGGTGCTCGTTAATAATATATCGTCGGCTGACAAGCAAAACTCACTATAAGAACTGTCACTACTCTTAGCAACCTCTTATGTCAGTATTAAGTCGGAACTGAGATAAGAGCTTTATTTCAAGTAGGTATTTCTTACTTGAGTTCTGCTTGTCAACCGACGATATCTGAACAGGCCTTTATTGTCACGGTGGAGAGACGGAATGTTCAAATATTTTGAGTAAAAACATGTCTAGTTGCTTTAAGCCAGCGTGGCAATGTGGCCAGCCTTCTAGATACTCTACCTCCCCAGCAGGACCTGGGGCAAATTTTTTATTTATAATTTTATATTTACTGTGATAATACTTCTTCTTGTGTTTTTTGAAATAAATTATTAAACCTGTATGATTTATTATTTCTCTATGTTTTGTAAGAAGCTAAAGGTGCGTTTAAACCAAAAGAGCGTTCGATGTTCTAGCGCCCGTTCTACGAAATCAACCAATCACGTTTTGTGTACCGATCGAATTTCGTAGAGTAGGAGGTTAGAACAGCGAATGCTCTTTTAGTTTGAACGCACCTTAAGAAAAACGATACATTTATCGAATAATTCCTTGGGTATTTGGAACAAAGTCCAATAACGCTGATTGTTCCCCAAATACGTTAATACTCTATTGTCATGTAATATAATAATATTATTCCCTGGGACAATTGAATTTTCGTGTTCCGTGGTGTAATGTCTAATGGGACATGGCGTTGCGTTGTGTCTCTATTTGGGGAGGTTTATTAATTTGAGCATTACATTTATTTCGAGAAAATGATTCTACATTTTGCGTACATGATTGATGTTTATGAATATGTATTGATAACATATATTTGTAAACGGTGTTATTTATTTATTATTAATAACACAATTAATTTAATACTACTTATATAACATAATCAATAATATAAAAAAATACATATAAAATAAAAGAACCTACAAATAAAAAATCTCGACCAAATCGCTGCCAATGGGCAGTGTGCCCAGAAGGCTGGCCGCATTGCCACGTTGTATGGCAATGCTTATTCGCTGAGCGAAATATTGACCAGCCCTCTGGTCACCAGTGGCATCGATTAGTCGTGAGGCTATGCTAGGCTATTAACGGTGTTTGATATCATAGTAATATCAAAATAAATGAAAATATTTTTGTGATTCAAATACGTTAAAAATTTACAAAGATTTATAAATACAATAAATATGTTCATTATACATGAAATCGTGTATAAAATAATTTCAATATAAATATAATTGACTTTACTTCTGTGAATAATATTATCTTTATGCAAATAATTAAATTATAGGCAGGTGATCGAACGATAGGTACGAAATACATTCCAAATAGGTATTTTGACCCTCATAAACTATTTAAAAAAACGTCTCTTCTATGATCAACACATTTGACTAGTACTTTTGGTACTGTTTGTGACCTGTAATTTGCATGTTTTTTATTAAATAAATAATGTAATTTTATTACATTGAAAAAATATCTTTGTTTATTATATTTTGTGAGCTTATTCACATGGCGACATATCAAGGCCCGCTAATGGTAATAACAATGGGCAGGTAATTATTTTACGCTTAACATAGTCCATTACGCTAATCTCACTTATCACCGCCCTATCTCTGGTTTATTACATTACCTATAACGAACCACAGGACTGCCCTAATGACGGTAATTCGAGACTTGTATGTACATATACAATGTATTTATATTATTAAGGGTCACTCTCGGTAATGGCTGCTTGACAGTTTTCTTACAAATATTGTTATATTTCTCAAAATAGTACATTACTGCAGAGGCCGTGAAATAAGGGTTTGCAGGCCGAATAGAAATATGGGGCCTGCAAGCTCTTTTTCACGCCGAAGCTTGTATAGTGCTTTTCTCAAACATGCAATGAATGTGAAATTAAAATTTGTTTATTTTAACAAACAAAACACGTATCTGAATGAAACTCGTCTATTATTTTTTTAATGGCTGAAAACCACAATGCTGAAATTATATTATAGTCCTCTCCTCTTTGACAAGCCTTAAATGGGATAGTTAGAACCTATTTTAAGCACATAATGACAAAGTAATTACTAATAAAAACGAAGTACATAATAATAAACAAGCGTGACAGAGGAGAAAAATACGCTGGCGTTCGCGATTAACATCCTGGCTATGCACCCAGGTCTATGATATCATTATCTTGCATTGTCACCCGACTTAACATACCTACCTATGTATGTCAGTCACATAATTTTAATGATTAAGCCAAATCTTAACAGGATACCCGATCTTTATAAAATGTTGAATTTGGGATTGGCAACGGTATATTTTATATCTGCTTATAATCTTTTGTGCGACATAAAACTAAAATTCAGCATCAACCCACACTGCTTATGTACCCATAAGTATTTCAAAATCTTTTTTTTCTGTGCTTTAATCCAATACGAAGAAATTTAAGCGAATTTATGCCTGAAAATAGCCAAGAGATAGATTATCATCTGTCCGTTAAGGAGGATTCAGAAAATGTCTCAGGGTCCATTTAAAATAATCCTTTCGGTCGTGACTGGCTCTTTCCACTGAATATTAAAGGGTAGATCGCGATGGAAAACATCTGACGATCTATTTTAAGATATTTCAAAGCTGTTTTTTTGAAGTCTTGATACCCATAACTGGTAGATAAGTTAAGAAATATCCTACTATCTGATTTATAATGCCACCGTACAGTGGTCAAAATATATTGGATTTGGATCTCAGTCGTTTCACGGGCCTATAAATAACTTTTGATAGGTTTGCCCCGGGATATGACCATAAAACCACTCACAGTTCGTCAGTGGGTCAAAATTCTTTTCGTTGTCTTATTTTGTGTCCCTAAAAAACGTGACGCAGTGGTGATTTTGTATGAGATGATATTTTGTTTAAAATTTCTGTTATAGTTATGGGATGAAATCTAACATGAAAAAGAAATACAAGTGCACCGGATTTTTTTACATACTGAGTCGAAACAACAACTAAAAGCGTGACAGAGTGGTATGAAACAAGACAGCGAATAGAATTTTGACCCCTCAGTGAAGATGGCATTTGCAACAGAGCCGAAATATCGGGTGCTTAATTATTTCATTTTACAGGAAACTTCCATACAAACTTCTGGGACATTTTAGGAAATGTGTTTGATCTTGCTCAGCACCATTGACTCTACCAGCCTACCAATTTTTATCACTATCGAAGACGTCATTTAAATGTACAAACTTTTTGAGAATGGCTAAATTAGTATTACTCTTACAGTTTATTAAATTATGAGTTTTGATTCGGTAGATGGGCGGATTTTGATTATGTTGTCGTTTTTTTAATTTTTCAAAATTGGACTTTTTTACATTTGTTCTACTCAGAATCATGAGCTCTTTCGATCCTGATAGAAATAAAAAAGTGGCCAAAAAATTCTATTGCGTTACTATTTTTGATACACTTTCTTCGACCGTAACTCAGTGGAAGACAAAAAAATTATGGAATTTTTGGCATACTTTTTTCTGCTAATGAGGATCGAAAGAGCTCGCGATTCTGAGTAGAAAAAAATATTAAAAATTAAATTTGGCAAATTAAAAAAAACTGAAACAAAATCAAAATCCGCCCATCTACCGAATTAGAACTTATAATTAATAAACCTTCACAGCAAATTAAGTGAAGATAAACAAATTCCAGTTAACACCGGTTTCCCAGCTTTTATTTCCCATGAAACGAAAGTTCAGCCTAAAATAGGCCTCTCGGCCCCTGTTCGCGGAACTTCGGAATGTGTTATGGCTTCTTTGGTTACCCAAATTGAATTAAAACTTGTTGAAAATTGTTTATCAGTGGAATTCTAAATTGTGGTGCCTTGGCGTTTGAGAAGTTTGACCACAGATCCGAACAAATCCTGAATTTAAAGCTTTTGCAGGTTTAGTGGTTGTTAATATTTGAATATGAGTTGAATTAATAATTATAAACTTGTAAGGTGAAAAACAACACATGTGTATGTATACATCTGTGAAAAACGTGTTAAGATGGTCTTTCTGAACAAGGTTTCCCTTGGGACCTACATGAACAAACTTACTTTTTTACGACTAGTAAAGTTCGAGTTCATTAATATACAGGGCTAGTAGGCTATACTGAACAACTTTTAATATGAGGCCAATCACGAAATCTAAAAAAAAATTGTCTTTTTCATACATTTTGACCGATTGATCACGACATTTTTTATGAAAAAGGCATTTTTTTTTGAGATTTCTGGGTTAGCTCCATAGTAAAAGTTATTCAGTTTAACCTACCAAATCACCCCGTTCAAGGTTTTCAGTGGCTCGTGGAATACCCTGTATATACAGGTCTACAGCAAATGTGTTTATAAAATTATGAAACGAAACCGGAAATTATGAACACTTCATCAGTCGGTATGAAATCTGTTAATTTATGTTCTCGCTATCCATATTTGTACCATGGGTCACATGAAACCTTGTTCAGTACCATTTTAACACGTTTTATCAAAAAACTATTTTTTAGTACAGATGGTGCCTTTTTTAGGCTCTAGTGCGCGAAGTGTGTCATTTTACGTCAGATCCAAAACTTCGGAGGGCCATCTGTACTAAAAAACGTCGTACGAGACACGTGCAAAAACGAAATTCGTAACTCGTGTCGATTTAAACAGGGAGTGTTTTCATCAAAACATCGCCACTCGTTTCGAATTTCATGTTTTTCGCACTTGTGTCCTAATATACCATATTGTAAAAAAAAAGAAAATATTTAATTGCACTTTTGTTTTTTTCGAATAAAGTAATGTCTCCTTCAAATAAAGGTTAAGATAGTTTCCCTCCAGGGACCGACTTATCTTTCCACCCTGTATAAAGATGGGTGTGTGTCGGAAAAGTATGACATGTTACTGAATAGGAGTCCTACATTACTCGCGCCACAAACGTGTTCAATAAGTCCTATTTATGGAACATTCAAAGAAAACCGGGGGGCTACCA
This sequence comes from Thaumatotibia leucotreta, assembly GCA_025490895.1. Lineage (NCBI taxonomy): Eukaryota > Metazoa > Arthropoda > Insecta > Lepidoptera > Tortricidae > Thaumatotibia > Thaumatotibia leucotreta. Next base: position 1,122 of record JALPQI010014353.1, on the reverse strand, counting down.
CGATCTACTAAGACGATTCAGTTTAGGACCTAAACTCGAGATGTGTCAGCTCCATAGAATAACTGTCAAATATTGATTTAGATGTATTCATTTGCATAACATTTGATTACTATACTGGGTGTTACATAAGTTACATTAGTCGTGATACAAATTGTGAAAAACCTGTTAAGATGGTCTTTCTGAACATGGTTTCCTATGGGACCTATATGAAAGTCGCGAAAAAAAAATTACGGTTCTCATACAGATCGGTACAGAAGTGTTGATGATTTTCAGTCTCGTTTCATTATTATGTAAACACATTTGTAAGAGATCAGTCTGAAAAAATGTATACATATTAATGAACTCGAACTGTACTAGTCTTAAAAAAAATAAAGATTTTCATTTGGGTCCCGAAGGAAACCTTGTTCAGAAAGACCATCTTAACAGGTTTTTCACAGTTTGTATCACGACTAATGTAACACCCGGTATAAATTACATTGTACTCAATCCATAAGAATCCACATTGTGCTCGTCAATACAAATGACATAAAATGACAAAATACAAGTAAGAAATAAAGTGGCAAATACATTATAATTATTCACCTAAAGCGGATCGTCAGAACTGACATGACTTAAGTGAATTTTTTTAAATATAATTACATAAATTAACCAATTGTCAAAAGTAATAAGGATTACAGTTTAAAATAAATTAATAGTATCAAAAATAAAATGATTATAACGTAATAATATCAAAAAAATCTCTTACAGAATATAATGGGTTTTCCAGTACAACTGCCAAAATAAATTGACAAGCCGAACCTAAACTGAATCACATTTAAGAGGTCATGTTAGGCCCCCAGGATGCTTAGCCAAGTTGCCGATCGCTAACGCTTAGTAGCGTCTCGTAGTTTTTCCTCTCTGTCACTCTTTCATATTAGTGCGACAAAGACAGTTAGCTGCCTTTCGCTTACGATTGACGATTAAGCGTTAGCGATTGGCAACTTGTCTAAGCACCCAGGTGGCTTATCATGGTCACGCGTTTACCGTTTATCGTGCTACACGTCACTTTGCACTTACACACTTGTTAGAACCTGACGGCAACAACGACAAACGATTAAACACGGTACCATCGTAAGTTTCATT
>JALPQI010014352.1:0-22334 GCA_025490895.1 Thaumatotibia leucotreta | reverse complement strand
TATTTCGGCGCATTTTTCATGTCAACCTATAAAAAACTTAAACCGCCATTTAAAAATAGTTGTGATTGGTCCATCAAAGTTTTGATTGGCTATTCTATTAACATTTGTCAAAGTTGTCACCCCGAAACATGCGCGGTGTTAAGAAAAGCGCTATGTCCTGCCCATCTTGGCACATTCGAACAATTGCTTTTGGGGGCATTTTTGAGCTGGCGTTAGACGTCCATGTTATATATGGTCGCAGCTTTATGTAAATGTCATATTAGATGTCACAAGCACGAGCACGCCACGCAAGCGGTGTGCCATCTAATATGACATTTACATACTATACAGCGCGCAATTGCACGCGCTGTACGCGCCCAGTCTGACTTGGCCTTCAGCACCCCTACACCGCAACTCGCCCGTCGTCTCCAACCCGCCGCCTGATAGTCCGCGTCTCCCTGCATCGCGTTTTGATCACGTTATTTATTACTACCCTTAAAGGGCAAAGACATTAATCTTTTCTGACTCCTTTAGTTGTACGGTTTCAATTTTCTAAACTGCCGCTCGTTTTCGGGCACGGCTTGTTTCAAACGTGAAGAAGGAATGACGACTGGGTAATATAAAATATTATTTTTTTATGTGATCCGGGGAGAAAGAGGGAGACCTAGAAGAAGTTACATGAAACAAATAAAAGAGAAAGTAGACGTTGTATCGTACAAGGAAGTCAAGGAGGTTGCTTTGGACAGAGTTAGATGGAGACAATTAAAGACAAGATTAAATTAATGATGATGTAATCCGATCGAACTGGAAATCGCTGTGAGTGACTTTTGGGCTTTCTCGATTCCGAAAATTTTTTTTCGAAACAATGATCAGATCGCGCTGAAAGGCACGCGGGCATTATTTGAGCCCAGGAGTTGTAACCTGAAAAAAAATTTGGAAAAAATCTAAGACGGCGGCGTCCCGGAACAAAAAATCAAAATCCCGAGTAAGTTAGGCGAGCCCGAAGGGCGAGCTTCAGGTCGGCAGGCCGAAGGCCGACCCCGCGGAGGACCGAAGGCCCGGAGCTTCACTCCTGGGGTCCGAGGGGGTTCTCGACCCCAGTAATTTTGGGCGAGACCAAAGGCCTCGCTGCAGGAGGGCCGGAACATCACCAGAACCAATATAAATTTATATTAAGCGAGCCCGAAGGGCGAGCTTCAGAGTGGGAGCAGGTGGACAACTTAGCTCTCAGCCCAGCTGATGGAAAGCAGGAACTGAGGTCATGGACATAGTGACCAAAAAATCACCTATGCGCTGCCTATCCTAAGGACTTAGATGGATTGCCTCTATCTATGCATATGTGGGTATATCTTTAGCCCACCTAACGAAGTCCAAAAGTTGCCTGTCGGGGGAAATAACTCGTGTATAAGCGAATTTTGGCATAGTTGTAGGGAATGGTGTATTAAACCACGTACTAAAAGTACTGGTGGTTAGGGGTGGAGCTAACGGGGGGAGGGGGGTGTAAAGGACCTTATTTTTAATTTTTCGTATATAACTCGTAAACCGTGGCTTATAGCAAAAAACGTTCTAGTACATAAGTAATCTACATAAAATCCTCTACAAAAAAAGTGTTTCCTCTGGGATCAATATGTCATGACAAAAGGAAGCAAGAAGATGGACACAATAGAAATAAACACATTTGCTTAAGTAGGTATGGCACATACAGAATGCTCGCGAGCATTCCAAAAGATTTTAATGCTCAATTCCTGACCATATTTAGAGTCTTTAATGTTACATAAAATTTCCTGGATTCGGCTTGGTTTCAGAGATAATCAACCTTTTTTTCGAAATAAGTTTTTCGACGTTACTCGTCATAAAACTTGTTTTTGATTACAATTCTACCACGATGTGTTTTAATATTACCACACCTTTTGCCTGGCAATCAAAAAATGGGAATAAACTTGACGAAATAACCAGTCCCTAAAAAAATATTAAAATAAATAATTTTTACAAATTGTTGTTATGATAAAAAGTACTGGAAATGTCAAAAAGTATTCAAAAAGTCTAAAATAAAAAGGAAAAAAAAATTTTTTTGGTGGTATTTGACATTAGGTTTCATAATATTTTTTGTTTATTTTGATATCTGGAATGCATACTTAAAATCTTTTGGAATGCACGCGCCCGGGCGCGCCCTGTATGCTTATTTGTAAAAATAAAATTCCTAATTATCTTCTAAACCTAAAATATTCTCAAAATCATCGTCAAAAGATTTTTACTATGCAATCTAGACATCAAAACAAACCAAAATTATAATGAGACCTAATGTCAAAAACAACCAAAAAAAAATTTTTTTTTTTAAGACTTTTTGTATACTTTTTAACATTTTCAGTACTTTTTATCATAACAACAATTTGTAAAAATATTTTTTTTTAATATTTTTTTTAGGGACTGGTTATTTCGTCAAGTTTATTTCCATTTTTGATTGCCAGGCAAAAGGTGTGGTAATATTAAAACACATCGTGGTAGCATTGTAATCAAAAAGAAGTTTTATGACGAGTAACGTCGAAAAACTTATTTCGAAAAAAAGGTTGATTATCTCTGAAACCAAGCCGAATCCAGGAAATTTTATGTAACATTAAAGACTCTAAATATGGTCAGGAATTGAGCATTAAAATCTTTTGGAATGCTCGCGAGCATTCTGTATGTGCCATACCTACTTAAACAAATGTGTTTATTTCTTTAGTGTCCATCTTCTTGCTTTCTTATCTCATGACACATTGATCCCAGAGGAAACATGCGTCTATCTTTTTTGTAGAGAATTTTATGTGGATTACTTATGTACTAGAACGTTTTTTGCTATAAGCCACGGTTTACGAGTTATTTACGAAAAATTAAAAATAAGGACCTTTACACCCCTCTCCCCCCGTTAGCTCCACCCCTAACCACCAGTACTTTTAGTATGTGGTTTAAAACACCATTCCCTACAACTATGCTAAAATTCGCTTATACACGAGTTTTTTCCTCTGAGATTCCTTCGTTTGGTGTACTACTTGTCCTATAACAAACTTTAGCTAGTAAAAAATATTAAACACGTACTTTTAACAGACTTGAAAGAGAGAAGGCGTTCTCTTAAATTCCTAAAGACATCGTACTTAATTGTTGTTACGAACCTGACTGAAATAAAGATTTTTTATGTCATGCTAATTAGCTGCCACCAAAGTGAAAATGGCCAGATACAACAATCATTTTCTCGCCGGGATTCGAACCCGGTACCTCCTTCGTTCAGCAGGGCCACTACCAAAGGCTACGAAGACTGACCAAAAGAATATAAGATCGGTTATTTTTTTTCAATTTTGATATACATTCTGTCTGTCTTTTTGAAAATAAAGTTTTTATTTAAATTAACGACTGGCAGCACAATGCAACTCGATTGTTGATTGTTATAACCAAAACAAATAAAAATGGAAATGAACATGCAATTTCCATCTCAGTTCATTTCAATTTAGTTCCGAATATTTGAAACAAAACGGGTATTATTTTGTATGTTACAGCATATTATTAAACAAAGAAATGAATGAAGAGATTACATTTAAATAACTAGAACTGAGGCTTATATTTTTTTTACAATGCCAACTGCCGCGAACACCGAAATTCGTAAATTCCGGAATATGTCTGGCACTTCAACGAAGGCGTCATTATAATATTAGTCCGTGGCTGGACGTAGGCTTCTCCTAATTTTTACGAGATCACGGAAGTGTGCTTACTGCTCAGGCGTACCTGTGACCTCGCTTTAAAGCGTCTTGGCGTCAGACCGTGGGGTTTTAGTGATAAAATAATTTGATTTGTGTTTTCACAATTACTTCAGTAGTTAAACTCCAGTGTAGTTAGTCACTACGCGCGACATGTTTCGAGAGCCTAGGTCCCCATAATCAAGCACTGAGCCCGCCTTCACGCCTCGCACGTGGTTACTAAATACACGTTAGTTTAACGTTTAACCGTTTAATTTCCCACCTCGGACATTAAGTAATCTTGGTCGTTTTTCTTTGGTATATGACATCTAATATTTAAAATTTATATAGTATTAAGTAGTGTGACTACTGGGGAAAAATAAAAAGTACAAATCTAAATATTTAGTTAATAAATAAGATGATTTGTGTTTTCGCAATACGTTCAATAGATGGCAGCACCAGCTCTCTCTAGTTATTCTAGAAAACTGTAAAGTATTCTAATAGGAGATGCAGGCATGTATTGCTTGCGCTTAGAGAATGGTCAAAGTGTCAAAGACGCCTAGCCTTGTAAAGGATTGCATATACCCGAGAAATTTGACCGGTGGTTGATAAGATCGAGTGGCCGAGGGGTACAGGCATCAGCCGCGATAGCTGAGTACGTGGGTTCGTTCCCCACCTCGGATATTAGGTGATCTTGGTCGTTTTTCTTTGGTATATGACATCTAATATTTATAACGTTTAATTCTATTTATAATTGTTATAAGTCATGAAAGTCATGAAATTTTAAATTCAAGTGTCAATTGACTTCGTAAGCAGCATAAAACTTATTATAAGTATTTAGTTCAGCTAGTACACACCAAGCAGTGACCCTGAAAACGACAAGCCAAACTAGCCCGTATTCAACAGACGATTTGGGACAAAACGGCTTGAACCAACCGGTCCGGTTAACGAAGATATATGGCGGCGACGAAACACTTACGCTGGAGGAATTCTGTAAAAGATCAGTGAGTGAGATCTGTTAATAAATCAGGTTAGCGGCGCCGAATCGAATCGATGAGGCGGTTTTCGCCATTTTTTAAAATGGTCTTGTTGGCGCATTTGTGTCTTATCATCATCATCTCAGCCATAAGACGTCTACTGCCGAACATAGGCCTCCCCTCTGGAACTCCACATGTACCGGTTAGATGCGACCTGCATCCAGCGTGTCTCGGCGACCTTCATAATGTTGATTTAAACTTTCACGATTATCTCTCATATTTTAAAGACAAACGTGGTCTTAATCACGTAAACTTACGTTTAATTATATCCTGACGTCATGCCCGAAACGTCAGGATATAATTAAACGATTAAGACCCGTTTGTCTGCATAAGGTCGTCTGTCCATCTTGTGGGTGGACGTCCTACGCTGCGTTTGCCTAGCCGTGGTCTCCACTCGAGCACGTTTCGACCCCATCGACCATCTGCTATGCGTGCAATGTGGCCTGCCCATTGCCACTTCAGCTTGCTAATCCAGAGTGTGTCTTATACAGTAATAAAAATAGTGAAGAATTATATTCATTTAATTTTCTCGAATCTCACTCATATGTTAACGACAAGTGGATATTAATTGCGCAAACTTACGTTAAATATTTAATTATTTTTTTGTCAGCCTCCGTAGCCTAGTTGGTAGTGACTCTGCCTATGAAGCTGGAGGTTCCGGGTTCGAATCCCGGCGAGGGCATTCTTTGTGTATTTATTTATCACAAATGTTTGTTTCTTGGTCATGGCTGTGTATGTATCTAAGTATCTATACGTATCTATCTATTATATATATCGTCGCCTGGTACCCACATCACAAGCCTTAATTGAGCTTACCATGGGTCTAGGTTGATTTGTGTAAGATGTCCCAAGATATTTATTTATTTATTTATCCTGACGTTTCGGGCATGACGCTACACTCCTCGAAAATTCTTTTAAAACTTATTGAGTATCGTATTCTAATTAGAAGTATACCTATACAGGGTGTTACACGAGCCACTGAAAACCTTGAACGGGTTGATTTAGTAGGTATAATGAACAACTTTTACTATGGGGCTAATAACGAAATCTAAAAAAAAAATCTTTTTCATATATTGTGACCGATCGATGACGACATTTTGTAAGAAAGAGCCAAAATGTTTTTTGATATTTCATAGTTAGCTCCATAGTAAAACGTATTCAGTAAGTATATCTCAACAAGTCAACCCGTTCAAGGTTTTCAGTAGGTGGTGTAACACGTTCCATATATATGTAAGTATAAAAGTTATTTTGTTTATTTATAAAATTTGAATACCGACCGAGTCGACTATGAGTTTCGATTGAAATAGGTCAAGCGAGAAATGGCGATCACAAACGAATCTCAGTATTGAAATAAGGGCACTTGCAAGCACTAAAGGAGCGGCCACACTGCGGCTGAAAAACGGCGACGGAATCGCTGTGACGCATCGTATGCGTACCGTGTTAAACGTGCTGGCCACGCCGCTGCTTAAAAAACGGTAATGGGCATTTCTCCAACCGTTTCAACCGCCGTGACTTTGATGGCAACGTTATTGTCAGTCTCCGTAGCCTTAGTTGGTATCGGAAGTGACCCTACGAAGCTGGAGGTTCCAGGTTCGAATGCGAGGGCATTATTTGTGTTTATTTATCACAAATATTTCTTCCTTGGTCATGGCTATGTATTTAAGTATCTTTATGTATCTATGTAATATTATATATCGTCGCTTAATAAACACATCACAAGCCTTCATTGAGCTTACCGCGGGACTAGGTCGATTTGTGTACTGTGTCCCAAGATATTTATTTATTCATTTTAGATATGCAGTGGGAATTTGTGTACACCGTGACGTGTGCCTGAAAGATTTGACGTGAACCTGCGTGAAACAACTGCGTTTTACGGTACGTCGCTGCGCATCCGTACCGATGCCATTTTGTAAGCAGCGCGCCGTATACATGTACCACATAAAAATACAATAATTCTCGAAATTCCTGTAAAGGATCACGTCTTTTATTTTGATAAATATTCATAGGAAGGTAAAACCAATGATACTGAGCAAGATCCACCACATTTCCCAAATTGTGTCAGGAAGTTTGTATGAACTTCTTTTTAGTTACCAGATTCCTTTTACATTTTTGGTAACAAAATAGTACATTACGACACAACTGCGAAAAACATGAAATTCGAAACGAGTGGCGATGTTTTAAAACACGACCGATACGTGACCCGAACGTGTTTTAAATCGACACGAGTTATGAATTTCGTTTTTGCACGTGTCTCGTACGACGTTTTTTAGTACAGATGGCCCTCCGAAGTTTTGGACCTGACGTATAATGACCCACATCTCGCACTAGAGCCTAAAAAAGGCACCATCTGTACTAAAAAAGGAACGTTTCATACAAACATTTTGGCACAGTTGGGAAATGTGGTGCACCTTGTTTAACATCATTGACTCTAACAATTTTTATTCATATTACCACCAAATGTACAAATTTCTTGAGAAATGCTCAAAATGAGTCACAGCGATTTAAAAGCGTCACCGCTTTAAAGCTATGGTGTGGTCACACCCTAAAGACGCGCTGAACTCAGATCTCAATAGCTCAAACAAATGCAAATTTTGAAGAATCTTGAAGGACAAAAATTTCTCAAGCCTTTTAAAGCATTGGAATTTATTTTATGCTCGCAGAGTAAGATCCGTTGTCTGCACTTCTGCAGGAATAAATCTTCTTTGACATTCGAATTTAAAGCAATCCTAGTCGTCCTATGTACACCCCGGGCTAAAAGAATTGGAACAAATGTCGTCTTCTCTATGGATCTAAGGTGGAAGTATCAATACGTTACATGTTAACAGAGAATATTTATTTGAATCACTATATTTTGCTCATTTATAAATCTACATAAAGTAATGTCATGTGTTTTGGGAGAAGAGTTTGTAAGTAATGTTAAATAGTACTTATTTTATACGGTGACAATATGAAAATTTCTCAATATTGCAAATTTTCTTAGTTAATTCCAATGTACAAGTAAGTGTTAGGTGCTTTTGATGGCAGTCTCAATAGATGGCACCTCAGTACAAGTTTCAATGTCACATATTGGGACATTGAAAATATTAACACTCAGTTCTAATAAATGTCAGCCAGTCTTAAAATTATGCAAATAATTTAAATATAAGCTAATTATTTTAAAGTTGGGATATGAAGCATTCCAGGTACATACATTTATCATCGTTTAAATGCCCTTATAGTTGATTTTATCTTATCGATGGCAACACAAGCTATGATGACGAGTATTGGTACAGCGACGGGTACTAGTACTTCCACCTTACAGTGTAGAAAAATCGAATGCCACATGGATAGCAACTACCTTAAATATTCATATTTTAACAAACGGGTCTTAATCGCGTAAACTTACGTTTAATTATATCCTGACGTTTCGGGCGTGACGGGATGTTGTGAGTGTTGTGTGTAGGCCTAGTGACAATGACAACCCTAGCCTAGAAGTGAATAATCAAGATCAAGTGCGGGTAGTTCGAAAAACCCGCGCAGCTCGAAGGTGTTGATATATTCTCTCGCCAGTCTGCCTGCGACCACGGGTGTAACGTCATGCCCGAAACGTCAGGATATAATTAAACGTAAGTTTACGCGATTAAGACCCGTTTGTCTTTAAAATATGAGTGATAATCGTGAAAGTTTAAATCAATATTCATTAAATATTGTAAATAGCAGATTGTATGTAAGGTAGACTTTCCTTAGTTTATAAAAACAATAAATTATGCATTAAACAATTTAGGAAAAATCGTTTGCATCAGTCGGGACTCGAACCGGTCAAATGTGATAAAAAATAACGTGCCGTATTTTATGATGCAGATTGAAACGGTTACTGATAAGGTTCATTTTTCCCTAAAATTATTTAGAACTACAATCAGAATAACGGAAGGCCATCAAAACGCATAATAAAATACGGCACGTTATTATTTTTTTTTATTCATATTCATTTATTTTGTATGAACATATAGTATCTATTGGTGTTGAGGGTAAATGTCTTTTTCTTACACAGCAATGTAAAGCAAATTCAAATTTTCGGTAGCGTCAGTGTCTAGCTCAAATGGCCAAAACGGAAGACCAGCGCTGGCTCTGCTGGCATAATGCTGAGTTTTGGCCATTTAGAGACAAATTTCATGTTTACTGTTTTGTTTTGTTTTGTTTGTACTGTGTTCTTGTCTCGAATAAACGTTTTTCTTTCTTTCTTTCTTTCTTTCTTAAATATGGCCACATTTCAAAAAAGAAATGTACGTCGAACAATAACTACTTTTCGCGCCATTTAAATCATTGTTTTTGAAGTTAATTTTATCATGATTGTTTTAAAATGGAATATTTCATCGTTTTACTATGTATTTGTGATTATAGGAACGGTTTTGATAAAGAGAATTATTCAATTGATTCGACCTAATGATAATCAAACAATATATTTTTTTATATTCTACATACGTTATACAATTCAAAATAGGCATGTTGACTAACAAATCAAATCAGCATCTTTTTCAAACTGTCTAAACGATCACCACTATTATATGGAATTTTATATGAAATACTCAAAACTGACGTCACGTTTGAGTACCAAATGACCTACTCTTTTAAGTTCTTTTCAATTGATTTAATAAAAGTTCTCTTCAAAAATTACTGCAATTTACATCTTAGTAATAATTTCTTCGTGTATTACGTCATGCATAATGTCAAATAATTTATTTTAACTACAGTAATTATCCCTATTAAGAGTATTCAAAGTCAAACTATTCTTTATTCAAGTACGCTTATTAATAAGCATTTTCGAATCGCCTGACATTATCAAGAGAGAAAAATAAAAATCTACTATTTGAATGTTAACCCGCGGTTTTTCAAATTTGGCGCTTTTTTCACCTGCCACCGTTAGATAGACAGTATAATATTTATGCATCGATCTTTGTAGACAAATATTTCAATGAATTAATCTGATTTCAAATTTGACTTTGCATATGGAGGTAACAGCCAATCATACATGCATTTGCGTGAAATGTATTAGCTACGTGGCGGCCATCTTAACAATCCATTTGCCCGCGAGTGCGTGACCTGACTAGGTAACGTTTTGGAGTTCTGGGCGCCTACCACGACCGAAGTGTTGCCTCTCTCTCGCACTTGTGAATTCGTACAAAAGTGTAACAGGAAGGCAACATTTCTTTCGTACCTAGTTCGCGGTAATGCATCTTTTTTAAAATTTTATTTTTAGTTTTTTTTTGATGTTTTGAATGCCACAAAAAAAGGATTTTATTAATACAACGTCGGGTACTAGTACTTCCACCTTACATAACATATTATGATATTAGATGGCGGACCGCTTGCGTGGCGTGCACACGCAACTGGTGTGGCTTGGACTTTAGAAGTCACGTTTGTCTATGGTCGCAGCACTGAGATAATAGAATTCAATCTTCTATTTTACTTTTTCTTGATTCGTCCAGTGTCCGCTCGATAGCTGACCCGGAAATTAAACATCTGGCCTCTATTCGACTGTCATTCGTGACATCGCTGTTATACATCCAGGCTTCTATTCCACCATAGTGACAGGCAGAGACTGGAACCGGTTTTTTAGAAAAACCTCGAAATAGCCCTATATTTTAATAGTACAAAGACACAAGTGCGAAAAACATGAAATCCGAATCGCGATGTTTTAAAACACGACCGATAGGGAGTATTTTAAATCGACACGAGTTACTTTTTCGTTTTTGCACGTGTCTCGTACGACGTTTTTTAGTGCAGATGGCACTCGGAAGTTTTGGACCTGACGTAAAATAACACACTTCTCGCACTAGAGCCTAAAAAACGCACCATTTGCGAGCCAAGTGGCTCATTTTACGTCAGGTCCAAAATTTCGGAGGGCCTTCTGTACTAAAATCACGTGCAAAAAGAAATTTCGTAACTCGTGTCGATATGAAACACTGCCTTCGTTCTTATTTTGAAACATCGCCACTCGTTTCGAATTTCATGTTTTCGCACTTGTGTCGTAATGTACTATTATACTCTTTATATAGTCCTCAATATTTTATGTTTAATTAAAAAAAAATTGGCATGAATGGATGTCGACAGTATAGTCAATATTTAATTAAGCACTGGTGAAAAGAAAAGTGTTCTTTTGCTCACGCGCTTTGGATAAATGGGTCATTCCCAGAAACTAATTGCCGCGTCCCATACAAAACATATGAAAAGGGTCATGCCAATTAGAGCCAACAGCGGGCTTACTTTCAGAGAAAGACCCAAATCATATTCTGGGTTCGAACCCCGAACCTCGATCACTATACAGGGTGTAATCGTTAAGTGTGGCCAGGCCATAATTCCGTAAATATAGCAGATACTAGAAAACTTCTAACTGATATCGAAAGTACGTTACCCAACGAGTAAAATTACATTAATATCTTTTTTGAAATAAAAGCACAAATATCTCAAATATTAACTTCAATCCCTTCCATACATTTAGTACGTAACCGTTCATTCAAAGACTAGTTTAATACGTTTTTTTTATTTAAGAATAAATGTTACATTAAATATTTCATAAACGGTAGTATTATTATTTTATTACAATGTATTCGTACAAATAACGAATCTCTAACAACAAGTTTTATCTGTTATGACACCCGACATTTTTTAAGGCTAATCGTCATACTAAATGTATGGGAGCGTTTTAACTTGGTATTTTTAATAGAGTAAAAGTTATTAATGCAATTTTACTCGTTGGGTAACGCACTTTCGATATCAGTTGGAAGTTTTCTGATATCTATTATATTTACGGAATTATGGCCTGGCCACACTTAACGATTACACCCTGTATAAGTATAATACCAAACTTAAAAACTTGTATTATTTCATAATCACGCACTTATAGACCACAATCTTGGTTTTATCACTAACTTAAAATCTTTAAACATATACTTTTTAGTTTAATTTATTGATATTTACACATTAGTATGAACGTAAAAATGTTCGTCAAAGACATCAAATCAAATGCTATGGAAAGAGCCATATTTGTTTACATTTTTTTAATTCTTCTGTCGATTGCTATACCAACAGAACTATATACCAATGTAATGTAAGTTTGACCCAATGGTTGGCTACTAGAGAATGCCTTAAGACATTAAGTCTGCCATTCGTACTTTTTTTTGTGACTGTGCAATAAAGGTTAAATGTATTAAAATATTATCGAACCGGGTTACTCACGTATTTAAGTCGATGATTGCTCGACATGTTTCGACCCATTAAGAGGGTCCTCGTCCGGAGCACTATCGGCCAAAGCCCGACGCGTACTGCGTGCCTGCACCCTGCTAGAACGGGTACATCGGCAATCATCGACTTAAATACGTGAGTAACCCGGTTCCATAATATCTTAATATGTTTGAGTCTCACGTTAGTTCAATTACAACATAAGTAGTATAAAATAAAGTCACTTTTTCTGTCCCTACGTCCCTTTGTACGCTTAAATCTTTAAAACTACGCAACGGATTTTGATGCGATTTTTTTAATAGGTAGAGTAATTCAAGAGGAAGGTTTATATATAGGTAATAGGTATAGTACCCGTGCGAAGCCGGGGCGGGTCGCTAGTAAATAAATAAATAACTACCTATGTACGAAATCTACCGTCTACCAAGTAGATTTTGGTGATATTTTGCGTACGACACCCGAACCTCCCTTAAGTGGGATAACGGTGACAAATGACGTCACGCGAGCGGTGACGTCACGGGACCCTATGGGTTATTGATGGCACCCGAGGAATATTGCCGCTAATACGCAGTATTGATTCTGCGTTCAATCACTGCGGCCCTTACCAATGGCGCGATTGGCGCTAAAGTCCCTCACTTTTTAACAAAAGTGGTACCCCCACTTTAAGCAAAAGTGGTACTCCAATTTGTAACAAAAGTGGAACCCCTACTTTTTAACAAAAATGGTACCCCAACTTTATTAACAAAGTAACTATTATTTATGATTTTTCTACTTAAGGTGAATTCTAACCCCCTACTCTACGAAATTCGATCGTTACACGTTAAACAAAACGTGATTCGTTGATTTCGTAGTGGGTGATAGAACAGCGAATGTTCGTTTGGTCTAAATGCACCTTTAGAAGAGCTCTTTCGATCTTATCAATACAATGCATGATTTTAAATTTGCGTAAAAAATAAATATGATGTTCAACAAATAGAGATTTGCGTTCAGGGAAAAAAATCAGTATTTACATGAGAAAAAATATTTTTTTCATGTGCCAAATCTGGAACCCCATGCATTCAGGTAAAAAAACCGAAAAAATGTTCGTCTAAAATACAAGAATTAGACTGTTACCGACTACGACGAAAACATTAATATCGCTCCTACAGGTTAGACGAAGTTATTTAAGTCTTATGCTAATGCAATAAGGACCCTGAGAAACGCGAAATCATCCTCATTATTTCAGTCGTAAGACATCCACAGCTGAACATAGGCCTCCCCTTTGGACCTCCGCGTATACCGGTTAGAAGCGACCCGCTTCTACTGTTTAATCCTATAAAAAGCGAAAAAATACTTGTACTCGTTAGAAAGCTTGATATTAAATGTGGCAAGTGATCATTTATCAACTATGTGCCGCGTCATTATTTGCGATAATAATATATTGTGGGAAATATTGTTAAGCCATTAGGTGATTTGCTAAAAAGAATTGGCTTAATCGTAATAAATTGCTTATGAATTGATTTCCCTTACTATTTTAACCATTTTAAGGCCAAGCAATAACGCATGTGTGTGCAGGATATGCGTTCTGTAACGTTTGTGGTTCGTTTACAAGTTTAAGTCATTCCTATACATAAAAAGCATATTATTCGGCCAAAGAATGTTTAGATGATAAAGATATCTAAATGTACACAAATGTAATAAATAATTTTACTTTTTAGAATTATAACTAAAGCGAGACTTAAACATATTTTAATATTTGATAAACGGGTTACTCACGTAATTTAAGTCGATAATTGTTCAACATGTGTAATGGATCGAAACATGTCGAATAATTATCGACTTAAATTACGTGAGTAACCCGTTTGATAAATATTTAAATTTTACTTTTGTTTGTAGCTATGGATTTTTTGTATATAAAAAATAGAGTTTGGTATATAAACTTAGCTTAAGAACACGCGGGGTAGCTTTTTGTTACGAAAGTTAGTTATACTAATTATAGTGTGTACTCTGTCTGTCTGGAGTGCGTATCTTTTGTTGGTGTTTATAGCCGATAGTTCATAGCTTAGTAGCTTGCGGTGAGACAAGTGTCTATAGGCCTTCAATTATGTAATTTTTTTTTGCAATCCACTAAAATAATTAAATTGAAGCAATAAAACAGGGATCGGAACCGGTTTTTTAGAAACACCTCGAAATAGCTCAATATTTTAAAATGTTTTACACTCTTTATGTAGTATTCAACATAAACATTAAATATTAACATCATATTTTTGAATTACTCCATTAACAAAAAAAATATAAACCGAAGAACGAAAAAGAACGGAATTCGAACCGTTCTTTTGTATGGAGCAAAAACCGGTATCCGATCCCTGCAATAAAATACAACAAAAACTAAAGTATCCTAACTAAATAAAACTAAAACAAACCTAAAAAGTGGCATTGAATTAAATAAAGAAATGTTATGAGTGCATACAATATCTGAAGAGTTCCCTGGATTTCTCCATGAATCATCTGATCTGGACATGAAGACAATGGGACCAACTAAAAAGTATTCCCTTTCAATCAAAAAAATAATTTTCCAAATCGTACACGCGTCTTTAAGTAATCGGGGAACAAACATAAAAAAAAATATTTCGTCGAATTGTAAACCTCCTCCTTTTTTGAAGTCGGTTAAAAAGGGCGACAATTCGCTATAGACCCTTTGACAGCCGTGAATTCAACTCGAATTACACTTGCTTTTTGCGAATTCTAATACATTCTGTACAGTTGTTGGTACTCTAAGCTCAACACAAAGAGACAAGTTGCAGCATACAGTCAGTTCCAAAATCAAATAGAAGTTTGTAGCGACTCGCATTTTCCTGAAACATGCGATATTTCACAAATGAGTGCCCTCACAAAGTCCAATAGCCGAACCATGAGTTGGAAAAAGGATACTGTATGGGCTGCTAGTGCCACATACACCAATTATATTATGTAGATTGCTTGATTAAATGATAAGTCCAAATACTGCCAAAAGTAACCACTTTATTGACACTAAAATACTATATTTAAAAGCGCGATTGTATGAATGATAAATGCTCGTGAGTTACGTGCTAATTATGAACGCGTACTGACTCGTGTTGTATTGCTTTACGCAATTGTGAGTTATTTCGCTGAGATGGCAATGTGCGGTATGTAGACCGTACATGCTGCCCCGCGGGAGAAGCGCGAGATGATGATAAGATGATACAAATTGATGATAAAAGCAATTGATACAAATTTAACAATAGAAGCTTATACATTAAAATTATGTTATAACTATGTATGATCGGGGTTGCTACGTCGTCCTAGTGCAAGACTGGAGAAGTTCCTCTGTGTTGCTTCATCGTCTTGCGAACGTTGGGTATTGTCTTCATTTCTAAGTTGATAGGTGACTCGAGTCTCGATGAGTGACTCAGGATTCTAGGTTGTATTTGTGGAGTATTGGTCACGACGGCTACGGTTGGTATTCTCTGGTCCGAATTTATGTCGGCGCTTCCACTCCGGCGACGGCGCAAGCAGCGCCGTAAGATGATTACTCCTGTTGCTACGAGTGCGGCAATCAGTAGTAAGTAAATGATAGAGAATTGATGTACATCGTGATATGAGATGTCGCCTTGTAATGCTGTCTCTGTTTTCATTTGTTGAATTTGAGTTCGAATTTGTTCGAGTTCAACTTGATTATCTGTTATGTTTATATCAGATAGTGGGAGTGAAATATTTAAAATGTGATTTATTTGAGCGATTTCCGGTGTGTAAATGTCCGATGTAGTCTTTATTTCACTCCATTGATCCTTATGTGAGAATACGGTGAAGTCTTCGCCCTTGATGACGCAGCTACGGCCCAGGACGATAACCCCGGCCTTTTCTGCTTCTACAGCGGTAACTTGATCCTCGCATATGATTCGCATAGTACATTTAACGCAACAGTAGTACAAATAAGTATTCAACTTATTTAATTCCATCCAGATATTTTGACATCCTGCAATAGTTGTTTCGCATTTATTTGTGTTTTCATTTTTAGTGCAGAGACTTTCGTCTGGCTTGAAATGAAATACGGGCTTTTTTGTGTGACAAAGTTGAGTAGTGTCCTTATAACGAAGACACTGTTGTATGTCTTTTTCGGACATAGTGAGGTACACATCCTTGCGTAAATTGATTGCTACATAATCGGATACTGGTTTAATGCTGATTGTTTTGTTTTGACATTGTTGCGGGATCGTTATAATTTTGTATAAGTCAAAGCTCTCTCTGTTGACAAGTGGTATTCTAATCTCGAAAATCAAATATCTCTGCGTAATTCGTGCTTTTACTTTGAGTAAATGATATATGTCTGCCATACCAGTCTGTATGTTGTTGATAGGCAATGATAAGTCTGGTGATAGTTGGCTCGAGATAATGCTCAGTTCGTTGCGTAGCTGTTCAGGTGCTAGCAGGTGGATATTAAACATACCGTGGTGAATGTCGGTAATTGTGTCTAACAAGGTATCTTGAATCGACTTTAATTTGGTGATCATGTTGCTAGCGATGATCGCTGATAGGGCTAATTCATTCATGATTTCTGCATTTTGTACCTCCTTGTGTAGGGTATTGGTAGCGTTGATTAAACTGTTTAGGTGTTGATGGATGACTTTGTGTTGTTTGTTGATTGTTTCTTCTGTTCGTTTTAACAAATTGTACTCCGCTTCGACTACTGATGTCTGATTCTTCCACAGTAGAGCCAAGTGTCTTTGATCGTTCTTGATAATAGAAATATCTTTCTGATATTGCTCCGCGAATCGTTGATCTAGAACTCCGAAGAGGCTATTAGCGACGTAACCTACGCCGTCTACAAGGCCGCGTCGTGTTCGCACATGTGATTCAAAGCGCTGACTAAGTAACATGCTGTTATAATATTGTAACTCGCTGTGGCTGTGATGTAATTGTAACGTAATAATGTCACAAATATGTTTGTTTTTTGTTTTGGAACAAACATTGTCGATTTGTTTCATATATTTTTCAAATGTTGCTGATCCGTCCCAATAGGGGTCCATGTCGTAATATACGACTAGTTTCCACTCATCCCGTATTACTTGCATGTTTGATACTTTATCCAAATAAAGTGATTTACTCAATTTTGTTATGTTGTAGTAGCAGTGTCCGGCCGTAATTAGAGTCATGAATAAGAATAGCGATAACGCCATTGATGTGAAGGCTGATATCCGGGAACCTTTACTCGTTGTTTTCCTTTTCCTTTCAATCACGGGGTCGGCGTTGAATTGCTGTGCTTGTTCTTTGGCGACCTCGTTATCACTGCTTGCTTGGTGAGTTGTGGTCATTGATTTGTATGCTGAGTTTAAGGCCGTATTTGTTGATAATAATGATAACTTGACGACCGGTCGCTTGATAATACCATTTTTTGTTTTCAGAGTTACAACGCGGACGAGGTCATCTTTCCCCGGGTGTAGCTGTATCACTCTGCCCATAGCCCATTTTCCAGATGGAAGATTGGGCTCGTGTATGATGACAATGTCGTTGATTTTTAGGTTATCTTGCTGATGCTTCCATTTGTTTCGGACGGACAGCTGGCAGAGGTACTCTGATTGCCAACGCTTCCACAGGTCTTGATGTATTTTTTGGGTCCTGTGCCATCTTGTTCGTTCATCCTGTTCCGTGTCTAATATGGTTAGCACAGGGCCACTGCTAAGAAAGTGTGATGGTGTTAGGTAGTCTAAATCATCTGGATCTTCTGATATAGCGCAGAGAGGTCGGCTGTTCATGCATCCTTCTATGTGAGCTAACACCGTATAAAACTCTTCGTAGGTGAGTTTCTGCTCACCGATCACACGACGTAAATGATACTTCAGCCCTTTCACTTGCGCTTCCCACTCCCCACCAGCGCTGGGCCAGGCGGGGAGCATTGAAATGCCATTGTATGGACATTTCACTTACTTCAGTTAGTATGTCGTTGTTGCAAACTTGCTGTATTTCTGCTAATTTTTGCTGGATTACGTTATTTGCTCCTGTCAGATTCGTACCATTATCACTGTACATGTGACTAGGCTTTCCGCGGCGGGCGGACATCCTCTTCAACGCTGCTATAAAAGCTGAGGTGCTCAAATCTGACACCAGTTCGAAGTGTACGGCCTTGGTCGCCATACAGACGAAAACAGCAATGTACCCTTTTGTTGTTTTAACTCCACGGCCTTTGTTAAGTTTTATGTCGACATACCCTGTAAAGTCAACGCCGGTGTGTTCAAAGGGTCGCGATGGGTTGATTCTGGCTTCAGGTAAATCTCCCATCAGTTGGTGTAGACGTTTTGCTTTAATCTTCTTGCATTTTACGCAAGGAAGTAACTGCTTTTTTACTGCTCGGTTCCCACCTATTATCCAGAAGTGGTTTCGGGTTTCTGCCAATGTTAGGCGTGCGCCTCCGTGTAGCGTAGTGCGGTGTGCGTGATCTATGATAAGTTCTGTTAAACGGCTTCGGTGTGGAATTATGTAAGGATGTTTTTTGTCCATGCTGATATTTGCGTGCTTGATTCTGCCGCCAACTCGTAATAGTCCATGTTCGTCTATAAATGGATTGAGTTCTAAAATCTTGCTAGTTTTCTGCACTTGCTTTTCTGTTTTTAATTTGTTGATTTCATCTTTAAATTCGCCTTCTTGTACGTATTTAATGATTATTTGCTTTGCTTGATCTAGTTCCGTTACAGTCAAATAGGGCCCTTGTTTTGTTTTGCGCGTTATCACTCGTAGTACCCAAGCGAGTACGCGAACTGCATGCGTCATCTTGCTGAACTTGCATAATATGCGTTGTATTACGTCATCATCGCTGTGACGTATTGTGACGTTGACTTGTTTTGTTGTACGGACTTCTTGATTCGTGATATAAGTCGGGCACTCTATCTTCTGTTTTTCGTAAAATGCTGGGAGGAAAGCGGGTCCTTTCCACCATAATAAATGCTGTTGTAGTTGCTCTCCAGAAATTCCTCGGCTAGCGCAATCAGCTGGATTTTCAGCGGATTTTACATATCGCCAGTCGCTTGATGGAATAACTTGTTTTATCTGCTCGACTCGGTTGGCTACAAATGGTTTCCATCTTCCGCTGTCTCCTTGAAGCCATCCAAGGACCGCGGTTGAGTCTGTCCACCCGAAAACTTTGATATGATGACCTGTCAATGCTTGTTGTATTTTATTCATAAGTTTTGATAATAATAGTGCTCCTGATAATTCCAATCGCGGCAGGGTAAGATTCTTGTTCTCTGGGGCTAATCTTGATTTGGCTGCGACAAGCGTTACTTTGATATCCACTTTGCAATATACAACGCAAGCAAATGCTTTCATAGATGCGTCGCAGAAGCCGTGTAGTTCAATGTGGTCGGTTTCATTAGTCTGGTACCATCTTGGAATTTTGAAATCGTTGATATATTTGAGATCAAGACGAGTTTTTTCCCATTCCACTCTGATACTTTCGGGTAACTCATCGTCCCATTGTTTATTGCTAAGCCAAACTTGTTTGAACAGGAGTTTGAATTTTGTGGTTAAAGGTGCGCACCAGCCCACTGGGTCAAATATTTTCGAAATTTCTGAGAGTAATGCCCTTTTTGTAAGTTTTAACGGCACTGTTGTATCATTTTTCATTTGGAATGTAAACTGATCTTCTATAGGGTTCCATTTGAGACCGAGTGTTTTGGTTGTTGATTGTGAATGCTTGAAGTTGAAGTTTTCTTCAGTATTTTGTGATTTGCTGACACCTTCCAAAAGTTCGGCTTTGTTTGAAGACCATTTTCGCAAATGAAAACCTCCTGATTTGAGTAGGTCTATTAAATCTGATTGTAGTTGTTTTGCTGATTCTAAGGAGAAGCTTCCGCTGACAAGGTCGTCCATATAAAACTCCTCTTGTAATGCTTTGATTGCTCTGCTATTAGGGTATTTATGACCTTCGTCTGTTGCTAACTGTCTCAAGGTCATCATAGCCAAAAATGGGGCGCATTTTGTTCCATATGTCACTGTCAATAATTTGAATTCCTGTAAGGGCTCATTCGGAGTGGAACGCCAAATTATTTTTTGATATTTCTGTTGCTCAGGGTTGAGTAACACTTGCCTGAACATTTTTGCTATGTCTGCTGTGTATGCATATGGATATTGTCGCCATTTCAAAATGAGGCTAAGCAGATCTTGTTGTAAATTCGGGCCTCGATACATTAAATCGTTCAATGTATAACCAGTAGGCATTTTTGCTGACGCGTTGAAAACTACTCTTAATGCTGACGTTGCTGATTCTCGTTCAACACTATGATGTGGTAAGTATATGCTGGGTACCTCGTAACTAGTACACTCAGACATATGATTTAATAATAAATATTCATTGATAAAATCTTTGTAGGCCTCTGCTAGTTTCTGGTGTCTGATGAATTTGTTTTCGAGTTGACGAAATTGTGCCACGGCCATCGGTTTTGATGCTCCTATCTTTTGTTCGAAGTCGGGCTTAAATGGTATGCTCACTACGTAACGACCTTCAGCGTTGCGATACGTTGTATTTTGATAATACTGAAGGCAATCAATATCTTCTTGGGACATATTGGATGTCTCTGTAATATCTTCTACCGCCCAAAATTTGTGTATGTCCTCAATATTGTTGCAAACGACGTGACATCCTTAGTGGCATGACGTCACCACTTAAAATCCATCCTAGTTGTGTGGATTGTGCTAAGGGATGGCTTTTTTCTCGTCTCATGATACCTTCCTGCATGATGTCTGCATAAATAGCTGCTCCAAATATGATGTCTATCGGACGGCAGATGTTAAAATCCGGCTCGAAGGACCAAATTGATGTATGGGCTGCTAGTGCCACATACACCAATTATATTATGTAGATTGCTTGATTAAATGATAAGTCCAAATACTGCCAAAAGTAACCACTTTATTGACACTAAAATACTATATTTAAAAGCGCGATTGTATGAATGATAAATGCTCGTGAGTTACGTGCTAATTATGAACGCGTACTGACTCGTGTTGTATTGCTTTACGCAATTGTGAGTTATTTCGCTGAGATGGCAATGTGCGGTATGTAGACCGTACAGATACGTTAGGTTTTACTCGATTTGCTGGTGGTACCTCGTGCACCGTCCGGATAGCTACCACCGTCTTATCCTTTAAACGGCCGCTAAATAGTACTGTGGGTTTGGGGGTAAGATAGCCGGTGTAATTACTGGCATAGAAGCAAACCATCTAAGTAAATCCTCAGGGTAAGCAGCGCATAGGCGATTTTTCGATCACTCGATCGCAGTAATGTGTCTACTATGATGACTCTGCTGCCCATCATCAATATTTTGTCAAATAATGGTCAATGACACTTCAATCCTTTAGTCGACTCTTACGACACCCGCAGGAGGAGTAGGGATGGTGACAAATGTATTCTTACTGCCGTCACCACACGGCCTGCACCTTAACTTTACCGATACTTGATATCATGGTACGGTTACAGCTTAGCTTTTCATGTTGAATTTTATAAAACAGACATACGAGTTTACAAGCAAAAGTTGGCTATTGACAAATTACTGAGAAAATGGAATTGCGAATGCAGTAAAGTTGCCGTCAGATATATCTAACCAGCTAGGGTGCTCACAAATATCTAAACACGCCTTTGTAATCATTGAGTTATGGACCAACTGCGACCATATACAGTGTGTAAATCTAATACGGGCGATCAATTAAACCAGGCATGGGATTCATTAGTGTAATCATGGATTACAAGGTTTTTTTTAAATTACTCTTAATTTAGACCCCACAGAATTTTTTTAAGATTATCGGAGCAGCAGTAGGTACGAACATTTGTTATTGTTGATGTGGCAGTTATGTCATCTGCTTTTGAAATTAACGAGTGCTTAACTCTCGTATGTTGCTCTACATTGCGCGCCGAATTATTTTGTATGGAAATTTTTGTTGCTCTAATTTTAAGTAAAAGTTATTTGAATGTACTTATTATGTCGTAAACTAACACCCGTTAAGAGCTTCGCCCGTATTAGACTTACACCCTGTATAACATGGACGTCTAACGCCAGCTCAAAAATGCCGCCAAAACGAATTGTTCAATTGTGCAAAGATGGGCAGGACATAGCGCTTTTCTTAACACTGCGCATATTTCGGCGCAACATATTTTTTGACATATGTTAATAGAATATAGCTAATCAGAAATGTAAAGGACCAATGACAACTATTTTTAAATGACGGTTTAAGTTTTTATTGGTTGATATTAAAATTCATTACCGTGATGCAACTAAAATTCAGGACCATTTTTGATAGGCAATTTAGTATGGCGTGCGGCTTCCATGTTTCATTTGTTCGTAGTGGACCAATCAACTTTTCGATTAACACTATTTTGTCCGGTTACGCAGGTGACAATTACATAATTTTT